>JBAMJV010008997.1:0-82983 GCA_037951105.1 Echinarachnius parma | reverse complement strand
CTCTAATGTTTACGGTTTCTCCAACACTGTATTGCCTTTTCACAGTCAGTAGTCATGCTATTGGAGATACTTCTGGAAGTTCTGGTAGCAGCGGTTACAGAGACCAACCGTCTTCATCCGGTAATGGTCTTATTTAACGTTATACTTTGGTACTAAGATAAGTATGTACATTTGTAATAATATTTGATGCACTAACTTACTATGTTTTTTTAGATCGTAACCACGAAATGGGTGAATTTGATTGTCCCCAAACCTTGTGGTTTAATGCATGTTTTTGCCTTCCAGGATAAGGAAAAACACGATTTGATGTCATTATGGTTAAAGGGAATCTATAATAATTGTCCTGATTAAATAGATTGCCCAAGCAAGTTAATACATAGATACAGCATTACCAAGATATACAAATTTTTTATTAAATGTATCATTATGGAATTTCTCACTTACCAATAAATACATTGAATAATATGCAACATTAAAACATGAGTTAACAATCACATGTATTTTACTTGCTGAATACATCTAGGTGTGAATGTCCCACTGGAAATTCTAGCCCGAGGTTCAGACGCCCTGAAGGCCTACAGTGAAGCGATGCTGGATGGAACAAAGGCAAACTACGAAACCCGATTAATGATCGTGGGACAGAAACGAGTCGGGAAGACGAGTCTAAAAAAAAGCTCTGACAGGAGAGGTGTATGTATTTTATATAGTATATTGCATTCAATCCACCGGCCCGTATGTATGTCCATATACAATTACACATTAACGAACATATTGTATAAACGGCCGCCGAAGTGAATGTACGTGTTTGACATTGTGGTTTTGACAGGTGTAAGAGGAAGAACTCGCATACCTAGCGTGCTATCGGTTCGCCATCGACAAAGTTACTATAGGTTGCAATATCTCTACAACAATTGATACCAATTTTATTTGCAAGTATTTTAACGAGAACCAATATTTCAGAGGTCTACCTCAAAATATTTGTTGCAATCACCTCCAAATCAAAGATGGCGCCCAAAATAGCAGCCGTTTTGACTTACCACTATAGATAATTTGATATAGATAATTTCAATGTTCCAAACGACACCTTTGACTAAGATAATTTTGCTGTAATATCAATTAAATTTCTTACAATTTGATACCAAACACCATGGTATCAGGGTAACGGGAAGACTAAAATCTGGGCAGTACTGTCTATTTGTGTTAACAGTTTAATTGCCACTGTTGAATGTGTTATCAAAATTAATAATGATTTTGAAGAATTTGTCTAGTTACTGTTATAGAATGTTAAAGTAATATTTCATTGACTTTGTCTTCTTGTTCTAATGCAGGTTTAATCCGGAAGAGCACATAACCAATGGAGTAAGCATCAGTATGGAAACTGTAGAGGCTACTGAGAACTCATGGAATCTGAAATCGGCGAGCGCTTTGCAAGCAGATGGGGAAGGTACATTATTAATTAATATACATTTCCAAAAGTTGTATGCTTTGTTATACTTTGTATTTAACCCTTCCCTTTGAAATGCTCAAATACCCATAGACTTAGTTTAATACCTACCAGGCTTCCGAAATTACATACTTTCTTAGAGAGGTGCAATGTTTTGCTATGTGTGCCTTTGGACTTGAATTGTGATTCGACACCCTGTCACTCATCTCGACTCGTGAGTCGACCGCCTGTTGACTCGATCTAGACCCGTCGCGGACTCGACTCGACCCGCATCATGACACTGATTATGCACAATTTTTAAATCATATCTGGCATGAAAACAAAGCCCCCACTATTGGGCCGGTTTGTATTTCGCACCGTGCGCAAGGCGTTCGCAAGATGCCACCGCGTGTGTGATTTTCAAATCTGAGCCCCAATTATTACACAATTAACAGGGACTTTAATTGTCATGGTTGTTTTGTTCTATTTAGGATACAATATGTCAGTAACTGCAAATGGCGAATGGCACGGTACGGCGGTTATTCATAATGCTTAATTGTGTGTGTACAATGGAGCACGAAGGGCATAATATGTGTGCGCAGAGGATGTTATACATTTTGAAATTTTGGTGAGATCAATCATTGAAGGAATAAAGAATATTTTTGTTTTGTTATTTGTCAATAAAGTTGTCTTTAATACCTGTATATTGTATCTTAAATCAAATATGGGACAAGCTAGAGGTTTGAAATTAATTATGAGTATGAAATGATACAATCGTGATTTGCATTATAAAATGAGGGAACTTCGCCAGTACGCTTTTCTTGTAATCGGTGGTGGGGGAATATGACGGATTGTTACTCTCCGAGGAATTTGACATGCTATTTAACCAGCTGAGTTCAACACAAATTGTGGCTTTCCAAAGTGATATTGATATCATTTTCAGTCATACGTTTATAACAACCCACGCTGCACAACGTGCATGTAGACAGCTGACGAATGTCTGAATGTATCTTAACAAGTGTGTACCTTTCACCTCGCCTGGAGTAGATGAATCAATACTGCAGTAAACAACATGTTACGTTCATCTTGTGCACTGTCTACTTCCAGCGGTGAACATAACACTTGCATTCTGTATCATCACAATATAATGATGTCCCTTAAGTTCATGGACATTCTCGTATGGACCCCCAAAAAGGAACGGGGTACTTGCCATAAAGAAACACAATGACTAGGTTCACGGGATAGGGTATCCTATACCAAGAAAAGTAATACCAAAAATAGTCATTTTGGTGGAGTAGTTTTTGTTTTAGGACGTCGTTAGTGAGGCCATGTCAGGTTCCCATTTTTGTCAATGAAACAGAGTCGGTGCCTGATAATTCACGCTTACTGCCCGTCATAGCATCGAGCAACGATCAATGCATGCGCCATTGTTAGTGCGCATTCAGCTGCTGTGTATATACAGAAAAGAAGGAGTACTGGTTACAGTCCGACTAACGAGGAATAGCGAACCTTCGGAATAACGAACCTTCGGAATAACGAACCCGATTTCATCTTAGGAATAGCAAACCTTCGGAATAAAGAACCTTCGGAATAAAGAACCTTCGGAATAACGAACCTTCGGAATAACGAACCCGATTTCATTTTAGGAATAGCGAACCTTCGGAATAATGCAACAAATGTTCGGATTAACGAACCCTATTTAATTTTCGGATTAACAAACACTCAGGTATAGGAAATTTGCGTGTTCGGAATAACGAACCGCACCCGGAGTACTAACAATGATGCATGCCATTATAGTTACTAGATGGTATGACGGGCAGTAAGTGCGATTTATCAGGCACGGACTGGGGAAAATTGACAAAAATGGGACCTGACATGGTCTCATTTAAGACATCCAATCAAAAACTACTCAATCAAAATTATTGTTCTTTGTATATTTTTTTCTTTTTATAGCATGTCCTATCCCGTGGACCATGTGGCGTGAAATAACAGTTAGGCGGCGAACTTATTGAATCAAGTTGACATTAAGTGACAGAGTTAAGCCAATTAATGACTCGTACTTGACCAAGTGAGATAACATTATAAAATACAACCTAGCAAGTAAGTCCCCGAAAATATTCAGGTAAAGGCCAGCCAAATTGCAAAAACTTAATATCATAAAACATCACAAATATAATGAATTAACCGTCAGGCAAACAGTTTATTTAAACTGGCATGAACTACATTAAACTATTATCTTTGGTTATCTAACTATTTACGGTAAATATTAGGGTAATGTCAAAATATATTTAAAATGTACGTTAACTTCTTTTTTTTATACAGATAAAACATTACAAAATTACATTTTGACCTAATTCAATATGATCCCCGAAAAATGCCAATTCAAAAACAAATACCAAACAGATGAATATCACTATGGACAAATTTCTTATGGAATAAAATTTCTTTACATTTCTTATAGAATTCAAAGAAGATGTGGCAAATGTCATAGTGCAAAAGCTGATGGCAATAGCGGTAAGTCATGTCGTACTCTAATTATGCAGAGCGTAATATTTTGTAAATGGATAGTGCATGCAGGCATGGCAGTTCTGGTTCTGGTTCTGCTCAACTTTTAACCATTGTTTTTCTCAAAATATGTAACTCTTATGTTTTGCAAATAATGATTAATCAGTAGAGAGGTCAGCAAAAACAATTGTGAAACAATTTGGGCATATTTATTAATATTTCTGCCGTTTCTAAAACGATTTTAATCAACTTTGTTTTAGTTCGCTCTTATTTGTTTCGTTATACTTAACTATCCCTTTAATGTATTTTGTTGAACTTATTTTGTATATAACATTAGCCACGATATACGTATAGTGCTATGGTGGCTCGTAAATATTGACATAGTATTATTTTCAGTGATATAAAGCCCCCCTTTAAAGGGCCAAATTTCAAAAGTTGCGAGGTTATTGTCTTATATGAAAGAAAATGTCATTTAACAGCATGCCTGAACAAATTAGGGCTTGAAATCTCTTTTTCGTGGAGTTATAGACCTAGAACTTATAAAACGTCATCCAACGTTTAATTGTGCATTATACGTGTATTCACCCGGTGAGAAAGTTCGCACACGGATCCCACGAAGTACCACATTAATATGCGTGACCCTTACGTGACCCGCGCAAGCTACGTGACCCGCGCACAAATAACAACGGCATAAGCGAATAATAAACAAAATAACCAAACCCCGCTTAAGCTGACTACATGTTATTATATATTATTCATTGTTGATATCATTTTCCGTGACATAACTTTACAAATGTCGGCTTCACTATACCTTTACAAGAATAAGTACAATATTGTTGTAATAGTATGCTACATTAGTTAAACTCCTTTATTGACCGATAAATAGGTTGATGGAGTGACGCATTCGTTTTTTTTCATTCGTAGAATCCAAATTACAGGGCTGTTCGATCTGATTGTTTCTGTGTGTGGTACATTCATCCACATTCGTCAACTGGAAACTGTTCAGACGTTTTGTAAAAGAGGGCCTGTCCCTTCAAAAGATGTTATACAAATGTAAATTTAAATTATTGTATCGAATGTGTATGTATCATTGTATTTGTTTTCCACCTCTCATTGTGTTAAGGAAAGTCGTACTTCCGGCGAAATGAAAATGCAGAAGCCTGACCTGATGTCTGATATTTCTGAATTGGCAAAAAAAGGTACTTAACTTATTTTCGTTTAGGTCCTGCTAAATGCTGGCTGTTGAATGAAACTTGTGCCACGTTTAGGACTGGTCCCGAAAACAATTGGACTCGAGTCTATAAAAAATGCATGTATATGTAATAGCAAAATCAGTTATCCCTGTATGGGTTAATTGTAAATAATACACAGCATATTGCACCTTTTCGATTAAGAGCAGAAGAAGAACATTTGAAAATGTTAAAACAAATCAAGTTGGGTGTGGTCGAGTTTATAAATTTCACTAATTTTAAAAGTATACTGTAAATAATACCTCCAGATCAGGCATCCTCATAGTCCGGCAGCCCAAGGAACGTAGGTGCATCACAACGGGTACAGTAACTGAATACATGAATAGATAGGGACTAATTGATCACTTAAAGGACAATGAAATCCAGACAAACTGTTGTATGCACGATAAGACACTGAACAGGATGAATTGTCCCTGAACATTTTAACACAATCGGTCACGAAATAAGAAAACTATGGCTCTTTGAAAAGAGCCATTTTTTCGACGAGTGAATCAAAGTTGGCAAAGTTGTGGATTACAACCCATAGATTGTATTCACATACATTTAAATTTGTTAACTTTTCTCAAAATGTATCTTAATACCCTTCGATCAACCCTTGAGATCAACATAATAGTTTTGTAGAATGCTTTTATACATAACATATCATGAGTTGGGGGAATGGAAAATGTGAATATGAAGAAAACTGTAACAGTTGTAACATTTCTGTACAAAACATACTACGGAGAGTAGTCTACATTAACAAAAAAATATTGAAACAGAGCTTCCACATTCAGACACTGTATAAATTCTAATGCTCATGATATCTAATTATATTTTCCACAGGGTATTTTCCAAGTGGTAAATCTGTAAATTGTATAGTTCATACTGTGAAATGTTTTACACAAAGCGGTAACATTGTAAATTATAATGTTCACACCGTGAATTATATGTCACACTGTGAAAATCTGTTTTTCACAGTGTGGAATATCTGTGAAATCATTTTGCACATTGTGAGCACTGGTGTGGTTTATCACATTGTGGTGGTGTCCACTCTGTGAAAACACTATGTTCACAGTGTGAACTGCTTATTTGAGTGATTGTGTACTTTCCAGCACGGAGAGATCACATGCAGGGTGGCATAATGTAAATAATAGATTATTCTCTAGCTTTCCATGTGTTCAGCTATTGGTACCATTTTAGATACACCTAAGTGCCCTGGCCTGCCGGTTTAATAATTGCAAAAGCATAATGTTAAAAGTAGCTCTACTGATAGCTCATAGTATAATATAAAATAAAAACATATTTAAGAGCAAGTCTGAGAAGATTGGAGGTTGAAAATACGTGTTAGTGGAATATGATTTATTTGTAGAAGAGCTACAAATGAGTGACGACTATTACGAACATTTAGTCTAGCTATAAGAGACTCGTTTTTGTATTTCGTGTGCGTGCTCGATGTTCCCAAGCAAACCATTAAATGTTATTACGTTAGGCACAATCAAAGTGAATAAATCAATATAATCATTGTACGTACTAGTATCTTTGTTTAAGACTTGATTAAGATGCCTATAGAATATTAAAGGACACTTTACAGCACACCTGCATATGCTTACAGCCTTATTTATATCTTTGCAAGTTATATCATAACACGTTAAAGCTGAGATAGAACGTGCATACATTACAATAAAGAGAACTTTAAACTACATGTAAACGGATTATATTTGATATATACCTTGTGCCATTCTAAATTGATATTTTTTTTTTAAAAATTGCGCTGTTTTATGTATCAAATTGAAGTTTCAGTCAAACAAATGGATTTGTGTAAGCAGCTGAGGAATGTCATGAAAAACTACTT
The DNA here is from genome assembly GCA_037951105.1 of Echinarachnius parma. Lineage (NCBI taxonomy): Eukaryota > Metazoa > Echinodermata > Echinoidea > Clypeasteroida > Echinarachniidae > Echinarachnius > Echinarachnius parma. The sequence goes on along the minus strand of JBAMJV010008997.1, from coordinate 75,974 downwards.
GAATGGTTTGTTAGTGGTAAATTCTCACTTTTTAAATGATGTGTTGGGTGTTGTGTTTTGCTAGAACCCTTCTTGCATTGGAGCAAATTGTCATGATATAAAATATGCATACATGACATTGTTCCGGTTAACAATAATAATCTCATAAATGTTACATTATCTAACTAATTGCAGGAAGGCTCGAGCATATGACCTTCAAGTGGAAAGTTTAGAGCAAGATAGAGCCAGTTCATCAGGTCTCAATCAAATAATATTTCTATATGTCATGTAAAATGTGAAACTCACAGTGTAGACATGTTTAGTGTAGACATGTGAAACTCACAGTGTAGACATGTTTAAGTGTAGACATATTTAGATAAGGTATTTGCTGCAAATATAAAACAAAAATTAAACGAGAAGATGTTTAGTTTTACATATAGCCACATGATCAATATATATATCGTCATTTCCCAGGTCTTCGGACTTTTGTTTAAGCAGACATGCATAAGCACTTTTACTGGTGACGTAAGCTAGTGTAAAGTGATGTATGATTTGTTTATGTGTATATCCTTCTTTTTACTTTACGGCCATTTGTATTTCTGTTCTTGAATTGGATTTGTAGGATATTGGATTGCATCTTGCTTTCAATTTGTATTTCTGAATTATCTGTATTATGTCTTACCAATTATTACATTTCAACATGAAAACTTACTCTGTTAGGATTTTGAAGGTGAGCATTTATTTTATATGGGTAGTTTAGTTTTAGTATAGACGGTTCTTCAATTCATCATTGTGTGTGAGTTGAAGGAAACCCAGTGTAAAATGTGATACAACACACAACTACAAAGACATAACAAACTTGTTTCATTAAAATTGGGTTCAGAAACAGCTGAAATATCCATAAATATATCCGTTCGGGATAAATGTTGGGCTCACATTCAATCAATAATCAACAATCTATAAAGCTACACAATTTTTCAAAATGTATGAAAGTGAACATTTTTCCAAATATCCCAAACTGTATTTTAAATAGTTGTTGACAATATCTCTATTGAATAATTATCTTAACCAAAGATTGTATTAACATCTTTTGTTACAAATTCTTATAACTTTCAGGGGTCTGGATGGTGCCATTTTGTCTTAACTGTTGTCTTGATATTTTTTCACAATTCAAGCATCATTGATTTATAACTATTTCATTCCAAAAATAACTTACAAGTTGTGGTTATTAAAACATTATGTTTTACCATAAATGTATGTCCTATATGTGTAACTAATATTGACCAGGAGAGGAAACTATGCCAAAGACAAAGAATGACGAGGAGATCCTTAGACTCGTTCGAGATAAAGTAAGAACATCACCTGTTGAAAAGGAGGATAACAAACTAAACTTCACTATTTGGGACTTTGCAGGACATGAAACATACTACACAACACATCAGGCAAGTATTTTTAGATCTCGCTTTGAAGTACTGCTGTATTAAACATTCAGTTAATGCAGAACCTAAAACACGTGACTCATACCATTGTGAAGGCTTGCAACGAACAGTCCACGTATCACGTTCACGTTCACGTTTGCACCTTTTCGTGAAACAGGTCACCCAAGTTTAAGTGTTGGGTTACGTGACCCAACAGTTTGTTGATATACTTTATGCAATGCACGAAAGCTCAAGTCTTGCGCTTGCGTTAAAAACAATGTAAACTGTCGTTGAGAAGAGGCTAATTCTCGGTTTAAATTCAACCGAGAACGAACCAGTCCTACCACTAACTGCAGTGTTATACCAATTACTTACAAGCAAAGGCGTACCCAGGGGCGGGGGGTGGGGGAGGACGGGTGGGTATGGGAGGTTCAACCCCTCCCCCCCCCCTTGACAAAAGAATGACTGTTTTTTTTTTTTGGGGGGGGGGGGGGGTTTGAACCCTTCCCCCCCCCCCCCCCCCCCCTTTACAACTTGTAGCTGGTCACGAGACCACATTTAAGGAGTCTTGACCATTATTACCGTTGGTCTCGGCCACGAAAATTGAGAATAACCCTGGTCTCGGCCACGAAAGTGTGGAAAAGTATAATTGTTCTCGGCTTCAAACATGTCAAAAGACACCCCCCCCCCCCCCCCCCCTTTTTACAGCATTCTCAAGAAATGTATTGGTCTCGGCCTCGAAAATGTGTGACCGGTCCTGGTCTCGGCCTCGAAAATTGTAAATCAACTCGGCCTCGGCTGTGACAATTGTATACGACAACTTGTGGCGTAATGCGGAGTGAATGATCCGCTGCGTATAGCAGTTCAGCTGGAAGTCAACATTTATACAAAAATTCACGCACGACAAGTCTTTAGAAATAGTATAATAACAAAAGAAATAATGCAAATTGTATGGTTGTACATTTACTAAATGACAGGATTGCATATTATCGTCTCAGATTACTGTAAATTATGCACATAGATATCATCAACATATGATTGAAAATTATTTGATAAGAGGTTTCGGCATTTCCGTCGACATTTGTTTAACCTTTTTGTGCTTGTATGTCTAGTCTTAGTAACAAGCGCTTGCAATTGTTTAAATGTTGATTAAACACTCACGTCACGTTTTGGTAAATGCAACAATTCATGTTTTACCAGCATGGAAAACAACAAATGGTAGCCCCTACACTTCGTAAATCAGAGTCACCTTTTTTTTTACGAAATAGCGCAAAACATGAACGTGATACGTGATACGTGACTGTTTGTTGCAAGCCCATCGTGAACTACATCAGGATAATAAAAGACGAATGGTCATTCTACGGATCTCCCGCGTGTGAAGTGTACAATGTAGATTAATTTATCTTATCACCAATTTGCCTGTAAATGTTAATATATGCAAGAGAGTCATAAACGAAACTCTTAAATGACTCATATATTTGTGATAGATTTTACTTCAAACATGACATATATTGTTTTTTCAAGATTAAATGATAATACATCATACAAATTAAGGAGAATAATTTTCGACCTGACTACCGTGGGGGTGCCATTTAAGGACTAAGTAACATTGCCCAACCTCAAAATGAAATTGTCATTCTAGCGGTTTCCCTCATACCTTGTTGTATTCGTATTAACAATAAAATCATGGACAGGTTTCGGTTTTTCTAATTTCCCTTTCGTTACAAAGATATGTACGATCGAAGTATTCAGATAAGAAAACACTCCGGGGAGTTTTGAAACCGTGTACAAAGTGACTGCAGTAGGTTAGTGAGTTATTGAATATCACTTTGCATTTTCGCTCATTAATTGGCCATGCAATGTCCATTTGACTTGAAATGTTCCAAACAATACCCTGTGGACATATGCGATAACAACAATATACATATGCATCAACCATTCATCACTTTTTCCACATGTCAACAAAGTTACTAGATCCCTTTAAGCACCCACAACTCCCTCCCCCGCCCGGCTCTTTCAGCCTAGTGTTAAGGGCTGGCCAAAAGTCTGATCATGTAATATTTGTATTTAGTAAGTTTGTTGAATTAAAACAAATGACTGAGTTTTCTCTACTTGGTGTTTAATATGTATACCTCTATTTGTTACTTTCTAGATTTTAATTTATAAATAATAATTTTTGTATACCGAACACACAAGTAACTCCTCCTTAATAACTCCTCATAATTTAAAAAAATAATTGTTTTCAATTCTGTACCAAGAATTGTTTTACAATTCTGTACCAATAATTGATTTACAATTCTGTACCAAGAATTATTTTACAATTATGTTTTGACAACATTTATAAATGTGTTGTGTAAAAGAGACATACAGTGGTGTAGCGACGGGGGGGGGGGGGGGGGGGGGGGTGGGGTTAGGGTTTGAAAAACTTTGAGGACAAAACAATAGGAAATACATGCAAGTTATTGTGACTTTGATCTGTTCAGCCGTAAAACAGCACATGGGGTTCAATGGATTATTATGGTTTGTGACACAATACCGCTTGAAATTCCATCATTTTTATTTTCTCATGGCACATGTGGTAACATGCAGTGAATAGCGCTGTTTGTCCATCGCAATGATTAATGTTATTATGATTGTGAAGAGCGCAGTCTGTAATGTATCAAAACTACAATAATGATATTACTATTTGGTCTTAAATCTGTGTTTATTCAAACATAAAGCAATGATAGCTTACATGTATTTTACATGTTTTCACTTACTACCGATGTAAAATTGTTGCTAAACGAATTATTAAAATAGCTCATGGTTATCAACATAAATTTTAGTTTTTATAACATGTTCTCTTTTATTTTTGTGAGGGGGGGGGGTTGTATCTATGTTCGGTTTAGTTATGTTGTTCCTTTATTGCTTAGGTATTTCTGACTTGGAGAGCTATCTACGTTCTAGCATTTGATCTAAGCAAGGATCTTCATGAAAAAGCTGATCCTGATGTTCTTCTACGATTGGCAAGGTAATAACATGGATATAAAAAGATATAAATCATTTAGATTCAATTCTCCATCATTCTTTCATCCCATCTGCCATCGTTCTACTGTGAGGCTAGTATCAGTGCAAGTACTTCTTAAATTATCAGTCCGTCGTATTCACCCTTTCTTTTCTGTCCTTATTTATTATAAAAGGTGTCTGTAAATGGGACTTATTACGTGTATGTTATATTATTACTTACATGATTTGAGCGTTTTTGTTCACATAACAAATATTGAAAATGCAGAAATATAAACTTAAACTTCAAAAGATGAAAGTCGAAATTTGTTGGTTAAGGACACAACTTGTTGTGTTTGTATTAATATTGAAGGTACATGTTTTGATGGTTTGATACGTTGTGTTATTAGATATCCTTCTAGCACAAACATATGCATTTATATTAATTTCAGATTATCTGTAGGACATTCTGTATGGCTAACACGTTCAAATGGTTGCTCTCCGATGTTTTATTGTCAGTAGCTTGTTGTGCCATTTTACTATAATGATTACTAACATGCAAACATAATTAACATGAAATGGTAATTGAAGATTTATTAATTTTTCGTCAATAGATAATATCATTTCCGCGTAAACGAGTTAATTATTATAAGGCTGCCTACATGACTATTTAGAATTCATCTTTAAACAATCAAACAATAGGATAACCCCCTAAAAAGGCCGAGCTATTTGAGGCCTCCATACGGCCAAGAGGGAAGGGGGGGGGGGGGAGGGGAGATCATTAATCGACGGGGGGGGGGGGGGGGGTCCTAGACAAGTGTATATTCGCAATACGGTATATGCCGCTTCAATAACCTTCCTTTTTCACAGCCGATCGGGCCGCTCCTAAGGGTCTATTACTACCAAAAAGGGGACGATCGCCGCTTCTCAGAGTCTCATTATGAGCAAAAACGGCCGATCGCCGATCCTTAGGAAACCACATCGAAAACTTTTGGCGACGACCCACCCCCCCCCCCCCCCCCCCCGCTTGCATGACTCTTGGTGGAACCCCCGTTTTGAAATTGTTTACGCACACCGCCAGAAGAGAATCCCCCCCCCCCCCCCCTCTATGATCTCGGCCTTAAAACCCCGATGACCTTTACAGAAAGCGCCATCATGAGTTTTGATGGCTCTTTTTGAATGATAACTGCTTTTTACTTAGGCATTTTAAATTTTGAATTCCTTTTGAGCATGGTATAGTTATAACTGTTAGTTTGTAATGCAATGATGCAGGTTTGGGTTACTGAGATTCAGTTTGACCAACAAATGTGCTCTCTATACCAGAACTTAACTATCCTTTTAAGTTAAATACATACGATAGTAATTTCATATTGTGGGTCTTCACTCATTTGCATATGTATGGTAATTTATGCAAATAAGGTAATACTTTAATTCAAATTTTTACCCAAAATAATTATGTTTTTATAATGGTTTTCACTACATACTTATATGCTTCAAGACAATTTGGAATAATAATTCCTGCATCAACACACATTAGGAAGAGCAGGTTATTCCCTTTGGTTTCTATTGTTTTGATAAATTATTATGTATGTATTTATTTGTTAATTCTTTATGTATTTATTTAATTGTTAATCGATGACTTATACTGTTTGGGTTATTTTGTTTTCTGACTATAATTTTGATTCCAAAACAAAGACCCCTAATTATAAAGACCCTTATGAACACAAGACCAAATAATCAATGTAGGAAAATTGTATTTTTCATATAATTTGTAAGCAAATCACGAGAATTGTCGGGCTAACATGCAAACGCAAAAGGTCACGTGCTTTCAGTACGGTAGGACCGATGTGTAAACATGTTGTTTTTAAAATACTTGCAAGACTTGAAAATAATCACGTAGCGGTGGGACAATCCGAACATTACTTTTAATGGTCTCTAGCCTAATTATGGTTAAAAGAGCCTTTGTTTCGCAAGTTAGAAATTCACCAGACTATCCCGGGTCGCAATAACTGCTCCCCAATCATTTGCGGGCTGACATACAAACACAAAAGGTCACGTGCCCTCGGTACGGAAGGGTTTGATTTTAAAACATGTTGTTTTAAAATATTTGCAACAAAGTCAAGAAGCGGCGAAACATTCCGAAAATCGCGAAGAGGAGGGTATAGTATGGCCCCTAGCTTAATTAGGGTTAAAAAGCCCTTCGTTCGCTAGATAGAACTTCGCCAGGCTGTCCCGGCTTGCAATAACTGCTCCCAAAAATGTAAAAAGGGCCTTTTTGAAGGCAATTTGTAATCTCTTGTTTTTACTTTGTAAATGAAAGTTATGAATTACTGTAAACTGCATATTGCCGGCATATGAATTTACCAATCATTATGTTACCCAGGGATTGTGCGTACAGCAGTGTACTTCAATGAATTTATCTCCATCTGCCAATATTGTTTTAAAAATCAGACAAGCGGTGAGTCTACAGCAATCTCACTAACCTCGACTCATGCATGAATGGATTTCCCTGATTGCTGCATACGCAAGGCCACCAACGGATATCAAGGATAAATCATCAAATCTTCCATCTCACCGCTTTATAATCGTTGGTACTCACAAGGATAGCATCCCTGGAACAGAAACGAACAACGTGAAAAGGTGACTTATGCATGTACTTGTCTAGTACATCCCCGTTTAATTATGTTTAAGATCTGTTGCCATTTTTGCACATCTATACAATAATGCGCACTAACATATATTTCGGCTCAGGAGCGTAGCAAGATCTGAAATGTTTGGAGCTGACATTTTGTTTCTCTATTCTTGTATATCATTTCACCATTAGTTCTGTGTATTGGTCAGGGTTGACGCGAATTAAATCGCCTCGATTGTGCTTGTATCACTGATATAAAGGTAGTGTATTAACACATTTGCAAACACCGCGGATCTTTCTCAAAGTGTGCAATTAGCTAGGAATGATGTTAATAAACTGTGTGGGAAATATAAAATCATTGGACTCCTACTTCTTCAATAAACGAATTTAATATTGTTGTGTTTTACTTCGGTAAAAATATGGCTTGAGGTAACTCGGCCTCTGGATAATTTGGCACTTGATTAGTCGATATTAATGCGACAAACGCTGTTTACACAGCGCCACACATTAGAAAAGTACGATATAATACACGTACCATCGATATCGATGAAACATACAAAGATAAATTCTATGCACTGTAAATATTTGGTCTTTTATACATGCCTGTAAATGTTATGTTTAGGGGACAATACAGTGCACATTTGATAGAAGGTTGAATAGGGAGTAACATGCAGTGGTTAAGTTATCAAGTCAGTTGTTTAGTAGTTCGAATGCACACTATGCATTGTATTGAGTGAAAATTGTAGTGTATACTTTGTATAGGCTAATTGTACATGTATTCATTGTGAGGGGTGCGGAGAACTATATGGTAGGCAAGCTTTCTGGTCGAAAAGGCACACACAACTTAATGTGTAGAATGTCATCCGTTACGAGCTTTCGGTAAGGCCATACATCACAATATTTGATTTCCCACCCTGGTTGGTGGATACACCTGTGTTAAACTCTCTTTAAACAATGTGCTTATGTTTGTTTTGTTTTTAATTGATTATGTTCATGTTAATATCATGTTTAAAAAATATTTCAAAATATGTAAATTGTGCAACGTTTGCCCTCAATGTATGCTTTGAATAATTAAAGTCATTACAGCTGCGGGCACACTCATTTACATTAGCTTTTGCCCGCTTGCCTAGAGTAGGGCAACTTTAAATAACATTAATGATTTGTACTTGTTTTCAGTCATGGTTTCCCCGACACCGGGCTAAGAGCTTTTTAGATTGAAATAATAATAATAAAATAATAATATGAACATTTATATAGCGCATATACTATAACTATAACTATAAGTTTTTACTCTACTGCGCCTAAATAATTATTTAATTATTATTACACCATGGTCATCAGGTACATTTCAAACCAACCACAATGATAATGCGTTAAGATTACCAACTACCAACCAACTACCTTCACACAACCATGTTATTGGTATATTTCAAATCATTTGCGGGAATGGGTCTTAAAATTGCATACGCCGAAAGATAACTGTGTAAAGTCTTGCCGGGATCATGGGGTTTTAAGAGACAGAAAGGACAGCGGTTATTGTAGTAAAAACTTCTAATAATACAAGATATGTCGATGTTCAAAGCCTACATATTGCTACACATTGTGTTCGTCTGTTTACATCCATGTAGCCGTGTAGCTAGTACGAAGGGGGATGCGTGGGCACCGCCCCCCCCCCATACCCCTCCACCCTCCACCACCCCCCCCCCCCCACCCTCTCCGAAAAGTCGAGATATTTTTTATTATTTAGTATTGGTCTCGCCCATTTGACCAGTTATCTCGCGTAGTGATTAACCCGCCTCTAAAACTAAACCAGTGGTCCGGTCTCGGCCTCAAATATGTTTGGCGATGGAACACCCTCGCTTTAAAACACGACTAACTATGGTCCCGACCCAGCCTGCCGTGATCGGTCCTTGTCCTTGTTGGTAATTACGCAGCCCCTCCCCCGACAACACAAATTAATGCATAAATAAATACAATAAAACAACCCCCCACTTAGGGGGCTAATTTTTGTGTGTAACCATGGCAAAATACAGCTTGACAGCTGACGAGGAACTCTATCCCGTGCGTGGAAAATAAATGAATACTTTGACAAATAGAGAGATACATACATCAATCAAACAACTAATGTGAACATAACTTTATCATCAGTAAATCAATCAATTATTTCAATGAATTGATTAAATAAACATTAAATACATAATTAAAATAACTAATACGAATAAATATCAAGGAAATCAATTTCTCCTTGCAACTAGATTTGCATTAGCGTTTGCAACGATCCAAGAAAGCCTGAAGGACAAGCCTTACTGTGACCATGTGATACCAGAGTACATCGCTGTCGAAAATGCACAAGGAGAAAAATGCAGTGGGTAAGAAAAGGGAAAAATTACACATTTATGCATTTAACATGTAATTACATTGTCATTGTAAAATACCTTATTATATGTGTTTGGCTCTCGATAATTGTTTTACCATGGGACAGGACAAAGTCTAATCTGTGATAACAAACACAAGGTATATCAATTCAACATTGGGACCAATCAGGAGCTAGGAAGGAAATTCCGGCTAGAAATTTATTTAAATAAATTAGCACAAAAAAGGCTTTGCCGGTAATTAAACGCTGAGGTATAAAGCAAATGTTAACGCATCTAACATTAGTGTCAACAATCAAATATATATGTTAATTAAATGGCCTCTCTATGAAAAGGTACAAAACTCTAAAGGAAAAAATCGTCGAGGTCGCTCTGGACGCAGCTTACATGGAGAAGAAATACCCCTGCGATGGATGAGTTTGAGCAAGATCAAATCATACCGAGAACCGAACATCCATGAAGGATTTTAAAGAGGTACGTCTCGCGAGTATCATTACTTATACATGATAGTTACTTTAGCAAAAAAACATGTTTGTTGCAAGGACTAACGTTTCTCCTAATGATTGATCATTTTCGAAAAAATAATGCGAACATCTATGGACAGCATTGCGAACATCCTTATCTCCAACTGTTTCAACCTGTCTACAGATTAAAGACACTGCTGCTGAGCTAGGCATTGGAAGCGATTTGATGGACGATGTTGGCGTTCTACCATGACCTGGGCGGATTATCTACTTTGGTGATATCACCGATGCTCTCAATGACCTGGTCATCTTAGATCCTCGGTGGCTTGTCGACGTTTTCAAGGAAGTCATCACCATTGTTGAACCAAAAGACACGGTAAGTCACAGTTACCATGAAAGAAGAAATAGTTTATACAAGTTATACAATGCTCTTGCCTTTCGATCAGCCGTACCCGAAGCCTCCACACTAGGGCATGCTTAGGTGGTTTGTTCTAGTAAACTTACTAATAATATCTCATACGCCATTATTTTCAGTTGAAACAATTAATGTTTAATTACACACTTGTACGATTTTGTATGGAATTCCGGAAAATGTATCTACGCATTATACCGGAGGTATCACAAAAAGCGTTACACTTTTGAAAAATCTGTCAAAATTACATTTAAAAATATTTAGAAGATTTGTTCATGACGATCTATCAAGTGCCACTAACAAAACAAATTTTCGTTCACGCTTGGGCGAACACTGACTGTTTTTGTACAGAGTGTGAATAAAGGCGTGCGCCAATTGAAAGAAGAGGGAAATTAAACCAGCAATCTGAATAAGTAATCCCATTCAAACAAATTGCTCTTTTGCATAAATTCATGACTATGTTATGATCATAGGCGCACCTAGAGGGTGTGGGGGGTGGGGTTGAGGGGTGCAAATATCCCCCCTCTTTTGACCAAAAATGGAAAGTTTTCCCTCCCCCCTTTTTAAATTTCAACTGTTCTCGAGACCAAAAACTTAATGTCAATGGTACCGTCATTTCTGATGATCTCGACCTCGAAAAGTGCGAATAACTGTGACCTCTGCGTGCCTCTAAAATGCGATAATTTCCCATGACTACTACTACCCCCCCCCGCCCCAACCCCCCCCCCCCCCCCCTCCCCCCCCCCCCCCCCACCCCCGCTTACAGTATTCTCAACCACTGGGTCTTGGTCTCGGTCTCGAAAATTGTAGACCAGACCGGACATCTGTCTCGAAAATGTCGAAAATTCGCGGTCTCGGCTGCGAAATTTTCTATGAACACCCCACCTCCCCCGCCCCCCGCTTACAGGATTCTCAACAATTGAGTCTTCTTCGTCTCGGTCTCGAAAAATTGTGACCGGACCTGGCTTAGTGGCACTTGATAGATGAGATTATTGGGGCATCCATCGACATGAACAAATGTCATTTTGACAGATTTTTCAAAAGTGTAACGCTTTTTTTTTGATACGCTCTGTATAGTCCTTAAAGGGACTTAGTAACATTGTCCAAATCCTCAAAATAAAATTTTTGATCTAGCGGTTCCCTCATACCTTGTTGTGTTCGTATTAATAATAAAATCATGGGACAGGTTTCGGTTTTTCAAATTTCCCTTTCGTTACAAAGATATGTACGATTGAAGTATTCAGATAAGAAAAACTCCGGGCGAGTTTTTCATCCCTGTACAAAGTGAATGCAGTGAGTTAGTGAATATCACCCAATATCACTTTGCATTTTCGCTCATTACTTGGCCATGCAATGTCCATTTGACTTGAAATTTTCACACAATACCCTGTTGACATATGAGATAACAACAATATACATTGCATCAACCATTCATCACTTTTTGCACATGTCAACAAAGTTACTAGATCCCTTTAATGGCCGGCCATACTTGCCGTAGTGGAAGTATTTGAACGAAGTGTAGGCTATCGTAGTTGAAGGTAGTTGAACGTAGTTGAAGGTAGTTGAACGTACTGGCATCCTTATCGTACCGTAGTTGTCCGTGATGCTAACTTGGTGTTAACTCGGTAGAGCCGTGATCGTCGATTTAATTTTGAACATGTTCAAACGAGCGGTACGTTAAATGCATCCGTGATGCTAACGTTCTATACCGAAGTCTAATCAACGTAGTATAACGCAGTACAACGTTGTGTATTGTAGTTTAACGTACTTATTAACGTACTCTAAATGTACCCTAGCGTACTATTACGTACTTTACCGTGAACTAAACTAGCATCACTCTTGGTCCAAGCATGCTTCAGCAAAAAATATAGACAAATTTAACAGAACTGCTATGTTTGAAAAACAAGCGCACAATCGCCGTGCCACACCAGCGGCTGGCTGTTATACTCCGTGCGGAGTTGCTATTTACCGTAGTTTGACGTTTCTCGTACTCAAGCGTAATCAGACGTACCACTCCGTATCTGTCCGTGAGCAAGCTGTACCCACATTGTCGTAGTCTAGCGTAGTTCACTGTACTTAAGCGTACTTATCCGTACCATTCCGTGGCCAACAACCGTACCTTAACGTAATTCAACGTAGTTCCACGTCGTTCAATTTAGTTTAACTAGTTTAAAGGGCCGGTCAGTGGACGTAGTTGAACGTAGTAGTGGCTAACGTTGTTGATCGTAGTTGAACGAAGTTGAAGGTAGTTGAACGTACTAGCATCCGTATCGTACCGTAGCTGTCTGTGATGCTAACTTGGTATTAACTCGGGGGAGCCGTGATCTTCGATTTAATTTTTGAACATGTTCAAAAGAGCGGTACGTTAAAGGCATCCGTAGTAATATTTACTAAACCGAAGTTTAACGTAGTTTAACGTAGTCTAACGAAGTCTAGCGTAGTCTAACGTACTTCGTTACGTACTTAAATGTACTCTAGCATACTCTAACGTACTCTACCGTGCACAACACCAGCATCGACAGTCTTGATCCAGACATGTTTAATTTAAAAAATAAGACAAATTTCACAGACCTCCTATGTTTGAAAAACAAGCGCAATGGCCGTACCACACCGCCGTTTGGCTGTTATACTCCGTGCGTGGTTGCTATTTACCGTAGTTTGACGTTCTTTAGCATAGTCCAGCGTAGTGGCTACCGCAGTCTCTCGTACTTAAGCGTAGTCAGACGTATCACTCCGTACCTGTCCGTGAGCAAGCTGTACCCAAATTAGCGTAGTTTAATGTACTTAAACGTACTTATCCGTACCCTTCCGTGGCCAACCACCGTACCTTAATGTAGTTCAACGTAGTTCCACGTAGTTTAACCTAGTTTAACCTAGTTTAACGTACTTACACCACGTCTGACCCACATTGAATAGGTGCGCTTCGGTATTCCGAAGGTTCGTTATAAGGTTCGTTATTCCGAACACGCAAATTTCGTATCTGAGTGTTCGTTAATCCGAAAATGAAATAGGGTTCGTTAATCCGAACATTTGTTGCATTATTCCGAAGGTTCGTTATTCCGAAGGTTCGTTATTCCGAAGGTTCGCTATTCGTAAAATGAAATCGGGTTCGTTATTCCGAAGGTTCGTTATTCCGAAGGTTCTTTATTCCGAAGGTTCGTTATTCCGAAGGTTCGCTATTCCTAAAATGAAATCGGGTTCGTTATTCAGAAGGTTCGTTAGTCCGAAAATTAATTGGGGTTCGTTAATCCGAAAATGAAATAGGGATTGCCCTCGAGTTGTGTGTGTGTATTTTAATGTCTGTGTGTGTGTGCGTGTGGGTGTGTTTGTGTGTGTGTGTGTGTGTGTGTGTGTGTGTGTGTGTGTGTGTGTGTGTGTGTGTGTGTGTGTGTGTGTGTGCACTGGCGTACTGGCGTACTGGTGGGGTGGGGGGTGTCATGGGCCCCCCTCCCAAATCAATTTAAATCATGGCTTTTATCTAATTCGATTGGAAAAGAGTGTAAGACAAGAAAACTCAGATTGCACAGTTTCAATTCAAAAAATGCAAAAGCTCCCTCACGGGGCAGGGGGGACACCCCCTCCCACACCCTCCCCCATCGTCATTCTGTCACCCCCCCCCCCCCCCCCCCCGCCCCCCCCTTAGCAATAAGACATCACTTACGGGGGTTCAAAATAGCAAACAAAAATCGCCGATTCGCGGCTCGTGGACGCTGCTCCGCATCGTCATTGGGTCAACCCCCCCCCCCCCCTTAGCAAAAAGCTAGATCCGCACTTGCCCTTAGTTGCTATTTATGATGAAAAACATACAATTAAGACAAATACAATGTTAGAATTAAGATATTCTGGACTGATATCTAGCAGCAAAATCTAACTTTATGACATAATCAAAATTATTTAATATCAAATTGATTTTGGTTTTATTTCATGTTTTTTTTACATGAGAAAGATATAAATATATCTCAAATATCTAATTCTTACTGCACTGTTTTACAAAGAAAAATAAAATCATTTTTTAGGAAATTCATTTGAGTTCATAACACCATGTTAGAAATGATTCTTATACAATTTGACTAGAATTGTACAGCCACTCTTTGCCCCTCTCCCCTTCTCCCCCACCCCATGCATCCACGGCAATTAGAGTAAGATTGATCCCCTTTCCCAAGTCCACACTGCTCAAAATCTTTTTGTTTTAAGGCAACATTGCTTACAAGAAATCAAATTCTTTTCTAGATCGTATTTATTCAATTTTCGGATTAACGAACCTTATTTCATTTTCGGATCAACGAATTTTCGGAATAACGAACCTTCGGAATAGCGAACCTTCGGAATAACGAACCTTCGGAATAACGAACCTTCGGAATAACGGACTGTAGCCCATTGAATTACCCTACGGAACACTACGTCCCCTACAGTAAGTATGACAGGCCCTTTAGTAAGAACTGATTCGACGTGCGACGTAATGGGTCTCTGGCGTATAGTTATAGACAATAAGCAGTAATAATTCAAAAACGTGTACAGTTTACTCTTCATACAAAGCCTGAATAATGATATTTACAAAATGGCCATGTAAGACTTCATTCGTATACCAATATCAATGTTTCATTCTTTCGAAAATAATGATAATAGAGATTTGTATACAGCTTATTGCAAAAAGCTTCTAAGCGCTTAAACATATTTACACAAAATCAACAGTAGAAATTAAACAAAATTGTAGTTTACATGTATAAACAAAGAATCAACGATCACAAAAGGCTAACTTAAACAAATTAGTTTTAACCTTGACTTAAAAGTGTCTGCTAGAAGTGTCTCCTTGACTTAACAGTGTCTGCTAGAAGTTGTGAGAAGTGCGAATATTGACGAGGAGATTATTCCATAAGAAAGAAGCAGCATACGAAAATGAATAATGTGTATTAGTTGTATTATATAGACACACAGAACACTGTAAGTTTACCTCGTGTATAAAGTGAGAATTTACACCAGACACCAAGGTACGAGAGAAATATGAAAGCCTCACGTTATGTTGGTTGAATTTGACAAAGTTAATATATCACTATAATGTCATCACAATCATGTTGTGTGAGTTTGTATGGAATATCAAATTGCATAGTGGTACAATGTCACACTGTCTACATTTTGGTACGAAAGACGGTTATTATGGTTTTTAATTTTTGTTCCAAAGTTATTTTGTATTTAAAATAATGTAATTGAAACATTGAAAAAAAACATGAAAAAGTAGTACTTAACACTCAACAATGTTCGAAAGGTATAGAAAGTTACAAACGACTAAGTAAAAAGCCTGTCATCAGTTTAAAAGAGCCATTAAAACACAAGAGGGCGTTTTCTAAAAAAGCATTGGTTCCAACCATTTTTCATACAAAAGTATGCATTTGATGTGTTGTTGAAAAAAATATTAAATTGAGAGATCATCAACAACTATTTAATAATAGTGAAAAAGTGAAAGCAATTTCAGAATTAAACAAGAAATCACCGAATAAATCTGTGGCCCAAATTTATTCAGATTGGATATATTATTGATATTTCAGTCGTTTCTGAACCGATTTTAATACAAACACAGTTTATTCTGTCATTAAAATTGTATACTCTCTCAGATTTTACACTCAGTTTTTCATTATCTCACGACAACATTATTTCGTGCAGCGCCCTCTATACCAAAACTTAACTTACTGTATAAATATCAACAGGCTGTGCCTTTTCTACTATAAACATGTATTCAATTCAGATTATTGATAACACCATTGTAAATAGGTTGTAACCATAACTTCCCCGAATCTGTCTACAGGATTACATGGTAGGCATCGCTTGGAACAATATACAGGAAAATGGTATATTGGAAGAGAGCTTCATCAAGCATGTCTGGAGGAGATTTCCGGCGGAGGTCCAAAAGCGTCTAATACAGCTCATGACGGAGCTAGATGTTATCTGCCCTGTCTCCGAAGTCCGACAGCCTTGGGCTGGCCGTGATTGCAAACGTTTCAGTGTTCCTTCTCTATTGAACCCAAAGAAAACCGCAAATAAATCCAGCACTCCCGTCATGCCAGATTCATTCACGTTCAATGTAGTCATGGAAACGGTGTTCCCGGGTAAACGCTTAAATATCAATAATTTATCCTGAAGCGTTAAAGCATACCATAATATTTAATTAGGATAATACAATTGTACTACTACGATTGTGGTATGTTAACGTTTTTGGCATGATCAGATGGGTGCTTGAAATCCAATCAATGTTCCCGGGTTCGAACCTTCAGTAAGACCTCTGAATATATTATTGTTCGTCTCTTCCCATGTGTATCAACCGGGAAGGTGGAAAAGGGATTCTGTATCACTGTGCCTGCTTAAAAGGTGACCCGCAGGAATATTAATAAGTGGAGTAGAAAGTACACTTTGTTTGTCGGAATGATTAAAAATGTGTATCCACTCACTGATTTAACAATAGTTATGATGCTATAATGCGCTGTTATTTATTATGATATCTTTCTTTGCTTTCTTTCAAACGAAATCGTGAAATGTTAATGAGTTTCCAAATGTTTGTGTTAATTGTCTTTAATGACAACTACAAACTACTTTATTCATATTGTTTAGTAAACATCTGATGAACTTTTGCGACATTATTTCCTATATTGAACTAGCTTCACGTTTAAAGTGTTGCGAATACACTAGGTCAAATGATCCTATAAGTCATAAGTAACCAAATGTAATTGATGCAAATTGTCGTGTTCGGATTTCATATTAATATATCCGTGTCTGTAGACGGTCTGTTTCATCGTCTCATGTGTCGCATGGCTCGAAAATATGCTTCTGAAGTAAAGCTCTACCATCAAGAAATTGTCCTGCAAGAAAAGGAAAGCGACGTAGTCATCAAGTTAGTGCACTTCCCGCAGACATTTGTCAAGGTATTTTCAATAATCTTTTCAAAGTCCTATATTGAAACTATATTGTAAGTGATAATGGTTCAAAAACAAAAGATATATGTTCATGAAGTACCGGTTTAATTTCATGTTAGAAGTCAATTAAATATAATTTGAAGTTGATTGTTTTTAACCTGAACATTATGCATTTTTTAAGTGCTTGTTGACATCACATTTAAAAGATATATTTATATCTACCAGGTGGCATTTCGCAACAAAGCAATGGCTGACGAAAGTGGAGATCGTGACTCTTGTGAAGTGAAGGATACAGATCATACAACAGTCAAGAAGGTAGGACTTGTGTTATTTCAATCTATTATACACGACTATTAATATGCCCTTCAAAAAAAAATAAATAACCAAACGCATCTTGTATTTATTGTTTAGATCAATCTTAAAACGACTTTACAATTATTCAAACAAAGTTTAAATAAATGAATCAATACCGAACTATAATTATGCGCAATATGATGAAGTCCTGTTAGTAATACATAATAAATAACATTAGTTAATCGTATAACTAATACATATGTGTCATACAAATTCGATAAAAAATTGCAAGGAATCATAATTACTTCAATTTCTTAATCAATTATATTAACTATCAAATATCGAATAACGGATATATTTCGTAACATATACGTATTATACGACAGCGTTTGTATGTGTCACCAATTTTTTTTTTCAAGGTTATCCAAAAGGTCTGTACAGAATTAAATGACCTATGTAGAGGCTGGATGGGGGATAAGTACCAAGGAAAACTCATCTTTGACTGTCCTCGTCCAGACTGCGATTCGAGGTCCATCAAGCCATGTACTGAGCATGGAAGCACTACAAAGGACCTGAGAACTATCTACGGTAAAGTATGAAGCAAGAGTAAAACATAAATACGTATTGAGCATCATTTCAATTCAGCTTCAAGCGCTGTTCTTGTTTGCATCACCAGTCAGAAAATATCGCATTTACATATTCCATATACCGTATTAACATGTATTCTTTGTTGTTTGTTTTTTGTCCGTATAAAAAGTACATCATAACAATACATGAAGATTGATATTTACAAATAAAATAATTGTACAAATCACACATGAATAAACAATATACAAGTGATGAGAAGAACGGCTGGATAACCTATATTTAACCTAACAAGTAAATGAAGGTCTTACTTGTCATTGCCAGTGACTAATCTTTATTTTAATTCAAACTTTGTTAAATGATCCTTACCCCACTTCCGATTCATACTTACGCAGACTACGAATTTGATACCAAAGTTATCGATGATTCCGGAGGCGAACTGAACGTGGATACGTTTGGTTTCAAGTTGAGGATACCACCTGGAGCCATACCTGTAGGGAAGACTCAAATAGTTTCCCTCAGGGTAATCACAGATTTTCCAGAAAGCATCAGCCTGGGAGAGGATGAAATGGTTGCAAGCTTTGGATTTCAAGTTACCCATAGCGGAGAGGATTTCAAGAAGCCCGTCACGCTGACGATGCCTCACTGTGCAGTTATACGAGATCTGTCAGAAGTGAATGTAGTTCTTTATCGAAATGATCAAGGGTCGGATGACGGTAGGCTGTTTTATAACGAAATTGAATGTCAATGTTTGATTCATGAAAATATTCATTTGTAATTTTCAATGATATGAAATAAATGTAAATGCGTAAAGTTGGTTCAACTTCCATTTGTTTAATTGTAATGAAATAAATCACACTTACCATGTATATTGTTAGTTTCTGTATTCAAATCGTTACTTAAATATCTAAATAATGCTTAAAAATAACGATATTTACTTTAGCAAAAATAATATTCACTGTACGGCAATTCCACGCCAAATGAGCCAAAAGTGGAAAAATCAAATGAGGATTATATCTGATCTTGTTTATTTTTTCTGGATTATTTTTTCATAAATCATGATCACATAATGATATCTTTCAGTTTACATGATTAACAAAAATATTGGGCGTCTCCTGATAGGAGAAACAGACACCATACATGAACCCGTACACATGGGACTACACAGTGCCTATTTCTAGATTTTCTTCATTTTTTGCATTCCTTTCTATTATTTTTCTGTTTTAAGGTACCAAATTGGATGATTGGATAACACAATATGTGTTCACATTAAAATTTCATTTTGTTGAGAGCCCTAAAGTATATTTTGAATGAATCAAAAACTCTGTCCTTCCGTTACTGTCCTTCCGTTACCGAACAGTGAAGCAATTAACTTCTTGTAATTAATATACCAATTGACATATTTTTTTCAAATAAATGTTGTAATACTCTTTGAACATTAGGGAATGGACTATGAGCCAATATAACATGATAGCATTTGAAACTTCACAGAGATTGGATCATAACTAAAGAACTTGAAAATCCATGTCCATTTTGCCGTCCTTCCGTTACCGGCCTCATTAGTGTCCATATATAATAAACGTAATGTAAACAAAAATAATTTTAAAATAGGAAATCAAAGGTGTCCCACCAAGAGTCTCAGAAATGTTATTTACAATGATGAATCATAAGCAGGATCCTGGAATTATTTGATTGAATTTCAAAAATTGCGTCTGAATGTCCTTCCGTTACCGTGGAATTGCCCAGGCCTGTAGCATAACCTTGATGACGAATTAAGCCTATCTGTATACAATGTTAAAACAAACGATCGTACAGACTAATGATTCGTATCCCACCTTATGAAAACAGGAACAGGATATAAACCCGTCGAAGTAAATGCACGCCGTTGCAAAGTTTCAAAAGGCAGTATTGAGCTCTCTCTCGACCGCTTCTCCGTGTTTCAATCAATCCTTCGGTTTGCCGGAAGTTTCTTCGAAGCGGGCAAACGGTTTGCCTCCGTAGCTTTTCTTCCAAAGTGTATGCCGCGCAAGAAAAAACCCGTGCTCCGCGTCTGGGTTTTCAGTAAACTAGACGGAGGCCTAAAAGTAAGCATTATCTCCATACAATAATGGTGTTTAAAGGCAAATGCATGCTCAAAATGGCATACATATGAGTTAATTATAATTGTAACATTATACTGAATGAAAGGGGTATTATTTTTCATTGTAGTAAGGTTCTATTAACTGAAATATACTGTCTTTTCTTTAGCTTGCTAGTAATTATTTGTGTTGTCAATGTCGATTATTTTAACCAATCCCAGGACATTACTTCCCGTAACTAGCATCTGGAAAAATCACCTACCCTAAACCCATAGCACCCCCTCCCCCCCCCCCCCCCCTCCCCCCTTATACTGGGTCAATTTCGCTTTTTAAATACCCAGCCAACAACCACTCCGTCATGGGTGAACAAGCGAATTTCGGTCTTGAAAAGGATCTTGTCAAATCAACAAAACTTTCTAAGAACACTATTAGTTATCGCATACCTCGCTGTATTCGTATTACTAATAGAAACATGAAACAGGTTCATTTTTTCCAAATTTCGTTCTTTTTTTATAACGATATTCATGATTGAAATTACCGATGCTCTATCAACTGAGCTAGGATGCCCAAGTAGTGTTTGTTTGTCCCAGAAACCTTGTTCAATGGTCGGATAGTCAGAAGAAACCTGACACAAACTCGAAGGATAAGAAATCAACTTAGGAATAGGTTTGTGCCAGGGAACACCTAAGTGATGCCGATGGCTGTTAAGTTAATTCAAACATGGAAAATAAATTACCTGGTCAGTTTTCTCTTTAATAGTAAATATATAATGGTCGGATAGTGAATATGCTTGAATATACTTGATTTGTTCTTAATAGTTAGCCTCTATCCTGTAATGAGAACAAGACTGTGCCAGGATTACTGTTAGTCGGGTTCACTATGTATGGGTTTTAATTTTCGTTGGAATTTTGTGGAGAGTATACAAACTAACAATTTGTGGAAACCTTATAGTATAAGCAAGCAGAAAAAACAATGTTTCCATTTGCCCCGAGTCCTTTAC
The DNA here is from genome assembly GCA_037951105.1 of Echinarachnius parma. Taxonomy (NCBI): domain Eukaryota; kingdom Metazoa; phylum Echinodermata; class Echinoidea; order Clypeasteroida; family Echinarachniidae; genus Echinarachnius; species Echinarachnius parma. The sequence continues at coordinate 54,856 of JBAMJV010008997.1, read as the reverse complement.
GGCCGCCATCTTGGATTTTTTTTAATGACCGCCATAAAAAGGGTTGTTGTCAATATCCCAGCTACTAAGTAACCTAAAAAAGTTATTTTGACAGCTAAACCATCGTTTTCGTGCCGAAATAATCCAATGGTAATCATGAAACAAATGTTTCCATTTGCCCTGACACCTATATGGGCACCATCTTGGATTTTCAAAATGGCCACCGTAAAAGGGTTTTCGTCAATATCCCAGCTACTAAATAACCTAGAAATTTGATTTTGACAGATAAACCACCATTTCCAGGGCCAATGAATCAATTGGTAATCAGACAAATAATGTTTCCATTTGCCCTGATACCTATATGGCCGCCATCGTGAATTTTTAAAATGGCCACCGTAAAAGGGTTTTCGTCAATATCCTAGCTATTAAATAACCTAGAAATTTGATTTTGACAGCTAAACCACCATTTTCAGGGCCAAGGAATCCAGTGGTAACCAGCAAAATAATGTTTCCACTTCCCTGATACCTGTATGGCCGACATCTTCAATTTTTTTAAATGGCCGCCGTAAAAAGAGTTTTCGTCAATATCCCAGCTACTAAATTACGTAGAAATTTGATTTGTACAGCTAAAGCACCTTTTAGGGCCAAGTAATCCAATGGAAATCAGAAAAATAATTAATGCTGTTGTACAAAGCACCAAATAGTTCCAAGGGCTGTATGTACGACCATTCTTGACATTGTGTTAGGGTGACATTGTGTTATTCGCAATAGATAACAATGACTTTTGGAAAAAGGATGGGAAATGAAGCACCCATGGAACGTGTACTGCTTTATACCAGAATGCAGAGGTTCGTGGAGAACCAGTTGCACCACCCCTGAAGATAGGCGATGCCCAGAGTTTATCTGTCATTCCATACCAATTAGATATTCTGCACGGTGATAAGCCAAACCCACATCTTCCCAAGAGAACAGACCACGTTGTCACCAGCAAGGGAATCTCAGGATTCTACCAGCTGTCACAGCTAGGATGGATTGTTGCTACTGCTATATCCAGCAGTGAAGCATCGAACAATATTCCAGGCTGGTTAGGATACAACTCACAGTTGTCTGAAAGCAAGCCATTGACCCAGGTCGAACCCCTTCCACTACTCCCAGAGGTGGCTCACGAATGGTCAACCCTGCTGACTGTGATCATGGAAGCAAGTCAACTGATAAAGCTGGCTTTTGGTGAAGATCACCCCTCTGTCATTTCATTTGACATGGCTCATTATGAAAAGGTGGTCCAACCGCTAGATACCAGGCCTGACCTGAAACGCATAGTTGTTCCATGATTGGGAAAGCATGTTGGCATGGCTTCCTTCTGCGCTCTTGGTGTCTTCATGGAGAACTGTTATTGATGATACATGGATAGAAGCTGATGTCTACGGGTCTGTGACAACAAGGCAAATCCTGAACAGTACCCATTACAAGCGAGCTCTTCGTGCCCATACCTATGCATATGTAGTTCTTTATACAATGGCACTAGAGGAGTTCTTTAAGGACAACTGAAATCTGTCTGAAGGCAAAGGAGGGAGTTAAAGCTGTCTGTTCTAAGGGGATCATGCATACAAAAGCTGAGTCTGTGTAACAAGCAAACACCACTGTACTTGAGCCCTTGACCACTGCTGATGTCAGAAACAGAGATCGAATAATGCGATGTTCAATGCAATAATAAACTACCTGCATCGAGTGGAAGCAACCATGTTTTTTGTTGCTGCAACCCGGAATGCTGACCTGAACCTTCATCCCCAAGTCGGAGAGCAGCTGGGCAAGCTCTTCTTTGCCTTTGACCGAATCAAATACAAGCTACTCTGGCCCAAATACATCACAGACATGCATGATCTGAGGACCAATCACCTTGAAACCTAGGAAGAGCTGAAAGCAGGCAACATTGCAGTCACGAAGAATGACATTCCCTTTGTATCCATCAGGGCGGACCATGCATGCGAGCATCTCAACAAGCTGATGGAAATTCAGTAACGACTTGTCGGCATCTCAAACAAGCCAATGCTAGGAAGAGGTTTTTCATGGTCACACCATAACTCTCCCGTGTTGCAAAAGAGTTAAATAGTCAGTTTGACTAATTGGAACCTCACAAAACCAGGGAGCCTCATGACATTGGGCTAAGTGCTGTCAAGAAGGAGCATGATGTTATCGACAATATCAGGGCATATTGAAACATGGAAAACCATTTGCTGCTGATGGTGATAAGCTGCACAATGTAATCATTCTTGCCTTCATTCCTGATAAGTATGTACCAACGATCTTGAATGCAGATGACTGGTTTAAAAGCTGTATGAAGACTACGTGTCAGAGCGAATCAATGGAGATGTCAGACTATGGGCACCAGCAAAGAAGGAGAACAACCAGATGTTCTTGTTTGCAAACAAGAAAGCCACAGTAAAATTTCGAGACACGACTGGTGATCTAAAGCAGACCAAGGACAAGGTCCAGCAGAGACATCAACCCGAAAGAGGCCATTGGAAACCATGAATTCACTCTGAAGCCGAGAGCCTTTTATGCCCCAGATGGTACAATCCCGTCATGCCTGGAAAAATCGAAGCTGATCCATCTCATCAGCAGAAGTAACTCCACAACAGCGAGAAGATTGGATGGACACCACACAAGATGTTCTAAGTCGCAAGATAGCCCTGGTAGATGGAATGGTTTTTCTGCAGCAGATGGCCAACAAACCAGCAATCATACTGACAGTCAAAGATCTCAGTGAATACTTCAACGACAGGCTGATGTCCCTCACACGAGATTATGATGAAATCATCCTTGTCTTTCACACGTACAGGAATGATTCTCTGAAGAGTGCTACCAGGGATAAGCGAAGGCAAGGAAGAGCATCAATCCAGGTCAGAGATGACACAAACATAAACCACACCCCAATGAGCAGGTTCCGTTCACATGAGAAGACGAAGGTTGACCTGACCAACTATCTTGCTCTATATAGTACAACAGTACATCACACAAACTGGTCATCACCTCTTCCTCAGGGTATACCAGGAGCAACGAATACTTGCTTTTCCAGGACAACAATCATGAAGAAACAGACACACTGTTGATCTACCAGGCTGTCATGTCATCACAGCGCAACTCATCATATGCACAGATGGTTTTATGTTCCACAGACACAGATGTCCCGGTGTTAGTCATAGCAAAATATGACCTCATGCTGAAGAACACTTCCGTTTCCATGGCCTGTGGGGTTATGGGGATAGAGCCGATCATGAGAGCCATAGGTGAAGAAAGTGCAAAAGCTTTGCCAGCCTTTCATGCGTTCACTGGCGCTGACAACACTAGAAGGTTCTCTCATATAGGCAAAGCAACCTGGCTGCAAGTCTACATGAAGGCATATAGACATGTTTTCAACAGAGGCAGAAGTGACCGAAACTGTGCTGGGCACTTTGGCTATCTTCGTCTGTGCACCCTATTCCCCCAAAGGCATCTGCATTAAGACCATCTCCGAATTGCGATGGCATCTCTTCTGCAAGCAAATAATTTATCGCAAATCGCCTATAATTGTGATCATTTAAACAAAAACAAAACCCCAGTTCGTTGAGCTGTTACCATGTTATATCAATTTGGTATCATGTAAAACACGTTTTATCGGGCGACTCCGCAACATTCAACAAAACAACCTCGAGAAGGTGACATCAATGTATATGTTTCCGAACAACTAGGTACGGGTTTCATCGTTAGTGATGTGTAACCTTACTCCCTTCATATGAGAAGGCACATACTGTATGGTTGTTTGACTTTTGTATGAATAAAGTGTACAAATATAATGAAAAAGTTATTGTCTTGTCCTAGGAGGTCGAAGCCAATGAGGAAGTACGTAACTACAATGCAGTTGGCCCTGCAAATGCAATCCACGTACATGCTGGCAAAGGCGATATGAAGATTACATGTTCACCGGAAGGACTCGATGAGCTGATTTCTAAGGTGAGATACTTGTAGAATAGAATGAGAATATAATGTATAGCGATCAAAGGGATAATTTAGTTTTGGTATAGAGGGCGCTTCAGGACATAATACATGTATGAGGTAATGCAAGACTGTTATAAATAGAAGAGCACTTGGCTTAAAAGATAACGTTGAGTCGTAAAATCGGTTGAGAAATGGTTAAAATATCAATAGCATGAATTTATCCGATTGGAATAAATGTGGAACCCAAATGTATTCAATTATTTAAGAAAAAATAAATAAATGCCACACTTTTTAACAAATGTACAAAGAGGAACCATCATTGTTACGAAACATCACATTAACAATGTTTCATAAAAATTGTTTTTTTAGCAATGTGTATTTGGAGTTCGCCCTTTTCTGTTTTAACGGCTGTTTTTTGCATTCTAACGGGCTTCTCACTAAGCCGTTTATGTTTACCTTCCATGCATGGTGAAGTTAACTGCTAATTTGTAATGATATAGTACAAGTGTCGTTTATACCCCCGTCACACCTAGCTACGCTCTCGCGCCGATCTCGCGCCGCTCCTAATCCCCATTCCTAAAATTGGAAGCGTGTGGAGGACGTGGGAAGAGCGTGTGGAGGTCGTGGGGAGAACGGCGTTCATTGTTCGCTATTGTTTAGATCGTACACTTTTCTTGGCTGCTCTCGTGGCGCTCGCACTGCGTCCAAGTTAAATTGGCAACGCAGTGGGCAATGAATGGGAAGATTATCTCACATGCATTAATAGATATTGGATAAGTGACGCAAGGGAGTCTGCATAAGGAAATTTGTCCCGCTTTTAAGTGGAGATATGTTTAGCCGTTAAGCTAATTTTTCTTCGACCTGTAAATCAAACAGAAAGAACCAGAGAAAGGAATAAGTACATTATCCACAATCTAGTTTACATTTGTATCTGAAACTTCACAATTCAGAATAACCTTTCAATATGTACCAGATGCTACTGCACCTTTAACTATTAACAAACCACTCCTTTAAATTCAGCTCATGAAAGGATAAATATAACACTTACTTAAGTTTATATTCTTTAAGCTTCACAATTTTTTGTCCCACCTTTCAAAAGTCTTAATATTTTATGACAACCAAATTCTTTTGTTGCATAAGTGCATAATTCCAAATAAATCAAATCTATAAATTACGTGCTTAATTCAGAGTAAATCAAATTGATGAATTACTATCTTATCACTTCACGAACGAGTTTTTCTCAAGTCTCAACTTGTCCTTATAAATCCTATATCAAATCTGATCCTATAAATATAACGTAAGAAAACTCAGGCAGTCATTCTATGAGCTCGGCATAATTAAATTTAACAAGTGATTCCACAATTTCCACTGACTGATTCAGTTTTTAGTAATACAAATTTAAATATCTAATTTGCATGTAAATCAAACACTTTGCATATCTTAATTTGAATATGCCCAAATATAAACCACATCTACTCTTTCAGGCATCAACACTTGTCTTTGATGCTCATGTTTACTTTTATATTTTATAGAATCACTCTTGCGTAGGATAAACTTGTGTATGTTTGTCTAGAGCGACATTCAATTACCCTTGATCGACTAACATGACTAGAAACTCATTTATCTTTGACCTCATTAACCAATAAAACCTTCAAATTGTAAATGTAATACATTTAGTCTCACATTTGTCTTTATTTTGACTCTTAATTGATCATACACCACAGCTGCCAAGTTCATCAATTCAGTAACAAAGATTTGTCTAACCGAATATCTCATGAATCCGACAATCTTTTACCAGGAAAACACAATTTGTGTTTTTCCACAATCCAAATCATTTTCCAGAAAACCAGACTAAATATAAAACTGGTTGCCTTCCATAAGCAACCCTCACGTTTTAGAATTTCCAATTGTATTCACTTCTGTAAAATACAACTTATAACTGTTCATGGTACACTTGGCAACTCTGTTCACATAAGTCATAGCACTCAAATTGGCACATCTTTTAACTATGTCAATTAATTCATGATTTCATATAAATCCTTTTAAATTAGTGCCATAATTTGATTTATGAATATGACAGCACATTTATCAAATTAACTAAATAACTGATACATTAAATTCATCACTCAAACATCCGTACTTCTAAACACAGCATGAAATAATATAATGTGTGCGCAGCCATTTTGGATACGCTACTAAGTTCAACTGAGTTCATTCATAGTCCATTTTTGAGCACTAATGTTCTTGCTCAATTCTGCGGCATATCAGACAAATTTATAACATTTATTTCTTTAAACTTACTTCTGTGGCGGGACAAACTAACATCCTTCCAAATGCAAATAAACGTCAGTAAACTGGCGAGTTAGCGAGTCCTGCTTAAACTTTCTGAGCTGCCGTACATCACATCCGTTGCGGCGTGTGTCGAAAGTGCTAACTGATTTATATTTCGCGTTCAACGTTCACGTGCATGCATTCGGAGCAAAGGTCACGTACGGTACGGTGTCTCTAAAATGTCTAATCTATGGTGTCTCTGAACATGCAAACTAAAAATAATTCGCTCCGCGAAACATCCTCCCCGCCCAATGAGGGAATCTTTACCTCATTATTATCCTAAACCGAAATTATTTCACCAAATTATTAAATTGTGCCACAGAAGCTTATTAAATTAACCCTCGTATCCTTCTGCTGGATAAATCACCGCGATTTTCGTAACTGGACGGCGGTATTCAGCAGTAGGTGTTTTCACTTTTACATTACGCACTTTACCGTCCGGTCCAGGGTACACCTGGATTACGCGAGCAATCGTCCATTTCCCACGTACAGCGTTAGCGTCAGCCATCATAGCGACATCGTCCACCCGAACATTACGCCGATCAACGTTCCATTTTCGCCTCGGTGCTAGTAACGGAAGAACGTCCCTGGTCCAACGCTTCCAGAAGGAGTCGACGATTCCCTGGACGAGCTCGACGCGATGCCTCGGATTTCTTGTTTCGCTGAACGGACCTTGCGCAACATCACTCGAGGCACGTCCTAACAGCATGTCATTAGGGCTCAGGTAGTTCCCGTCATCCGGATCTGTCGGAATCCTGCCAATCGGCCTTTGGTTCACTAGATTGGCAGTTTCTAGCAGGCACGTGTACAGTTCAAACGGTGTTAGAATTTGCTCTCCGATGGCCTTCTTTAGAGCAAATTTGCAGCTTTTCACCAATGACTCAGCGCAGCCGTTCTGATGTGGCGCACCAGGTGTGATGAATGTCCATTCTGTGCCCTTTTCTGCACATAATTCTCTCAGTTCATCTGTAGACCAGCCTTTCACCATTTCTCTTAGCTCACGCTCGGCTCCCACAAATCGCGTTCCATTGTCACTGAAGATTTTTGCTGGCTGGCCTCGCACTGCATAAAATCGTCTCAGCACTTGGAGAAACTCCTTCGTAGAACAGTCCACTGCAAGTTCCAAGTGCACCGCCCTCGTGTTCAGGCACGTGAACAAAACGCCATAGTGCTTGGTGGTTTTGTTACGCCCAAACTTCACTGCGAACGGCCCAAAATAATCACATGACGTATAGTAGAACGGCGGCGAATTTGGGGTCAGTCTTTCTTTGGGCAACTCGGCCATCTCTTGCGTTTCAGCTTTGTGATCAAATGCTCTGCATACAGTACATCTGAATTTCACCGTCTTTGACAGTTTGTGTCCATGTAGAATCCAGTACTTTCTCCTTACTTTTGCTGTGGTTACTGCTACTCCATTGTGCCCACTTTCATGCTCATGTCGTGTGATGAGAGTCGATATCCAATGGTCATAAGGAAGCAATGCTGGGTGCCTCCTTTCAAAGGACATTTCAGCTCTGTCTACTCTGCCTCCTACTCTGATAATACCTGCATCATCGGTGTATGGACCCAGGGTTTTCAGCTCTCCTTTCTCAACTCTAGATTTTAGAGACCTCTGGGCATTTCTGATCAGGTAGATTTCTCCTTTCTGCAGGTCGTCAGGTGTCAAAGTGCCATTAGTGTCTGTGCCACTTTCATCATTTTCCTTTTTGCACTTTGACTTCTGCTTTCTCACGAACTTCAGCACGTAAGATGTCACTCTTACTAATTTTCTCCATCTGGAAAATCGTTCGCAGTCAATGACATCTTCTCCTGAATTTGTCACAGTTAAGACGGACTGTTCCTTCCGTCTTTCCTTTTCCACATGCGATAGTTTCTCGTTGACTTTGGCTTCCTCTGGCCACTCTGATTTCGGCTTGCTCAGGAAGTCGGGTCCTTGCTTCCATCTGCCGCTCAACTGATCTGCCTTTAACCCTCTGGTTAGATCATCTGCAACATTTTCCTCTCCAGGTATATGTCGCCATTGGCTGGGATCTGTAGAACTCTGGATTTCCCCGACTCTGGCTGAGACAAACACCTTGAAGCTCCTAGCTCTGCTCCTGATCCATGACAATGCAATCATGCTGTCTGTCATGAATATCACCTCCTCGAACTCCATTGTCATTTCAGTTGCAATATTCTTATACAACCTACTCGCAAGTACGGCTGCTTGTAGTTCTAGTCGAGGAACCGTTAGTTGTTTTAGGGGTGCTACTCTTGACTTGGCCGTTATGAACCGCACATCATAACTTCCACCCGCTGTTTCCCACCTCACATAAGCACATGCCCCAAACGCCATAATCGATGCATCGCAAAAGATACACAGTATGGGTCTCCCAACAGCATCACTTGGAGTTAGGCATCTCTTGAACTTGACTCCGTTTAGTTCTTCCATTTCTTCAAACAACTTTCTCCATTCTGCATTACACTCCTCCGGTAGCTCATCGTCCCAATCAACGCCCGCTTCCCACAGCTTTTGTAATCCTATTTTTGCCCGTATGACAAAAGCTGCCGCATACCCGACTGGATCAAAGATACGGGCGACTCGACTAAGAATGCTCCTCTTTGTCATCTTTGTTGGAGTGACATTGTCCTTCAGATTTACCCTGTATGATAATACATCTTGGTCATCTTCCCATACTACTCCAAGCACCTTCTCACCACTGGCTTTCTCCAGAAGTTTTGATGCATTTCCTTCCAATTCATCTTTCTTCCATGCAGTCTTGTTTGATCTCCAACTCTTCACCTTAAAGCCTCCATCTGCCAGGACGGTGTCCACCTCTTTACTCAGCTTGTCAGCTTCTTCTGCGGTTGGAACCGATACGCAGATGTCGTCCATGTAGGTGTTGTGTGTTATGACCTCTGCTGCGGCTGGATATCTTGCTGCTCCTTCCTCCGCTGTCCGTAGTAATGCCATCTGAGCCATGGCGGGAGCCGGCTTGTCACCGAATGTCACAACTTTCATCATGTAGACATCAGGCTTTCTAGTTTGATCCATGTTTCGCCATAGAAACCGGTGTACGTGTTGATCCGAGATTGGAATGAGTACTCTATGGTACATCTTAGAGATGTCTGCACTCAACGCCACATCATTTTCTCTGAACCGCATAAGCACTCCATATAGGTTATTCAGCAGATCAGGCCCTTTCAGCCAGCATTCATTTAGAGACTGGCCCTGGTATTTAGCCGATGAATTAAACACTATCCTAATTGGTGTGCTCTTGTTCTCTGGTTTAATGACCGCATGATGCGAGATGTAGTGCACAGGGCCTTTGTACTCATCCATTTCCTCTTCTGACAGCTTTTTAGCGAAGCCCATTTCTACCATCTCCTTGATTTTGTCGTCATATGCCTTTCCATGTTGCTCATTCTTGGCCAATTTATTTTCCGTTGTGTACAACACCTTTTCTGCTTGACTCTTGTTGTCTAAGAGAGTAGCTGGATCTACTTCCCATGGATATGGCACCATCCATTGTTGCTCTACCTTCTTGCAGGAGTTGTAGATAATCTTGAACTCGTCCGTTTCCTGCTTGCTTAGTCCCTTAGGTTGGCACTGGTCAGGGTCATGGCAAACTCCCATTGCTTCCGTCGTCCAAAAGTCTCTTAAGTCCACTGGACCTGCTAGTTGGATGTTCAAGACTGTACCCTGAATAGATGCCTCCTCAGCCGTGGCGCCAAAAATCACCCATCCGATTGGAGAATGCCTGGCTACCAAACTTCCCTTCTGCCTGGTCTCCCCTTGATGTAGGCGCGCATGGTCAATACCCACAAGTACATCCACCGATCCACTTCCTCTATGAAGCTGGCTTCCATTGAGATTAAATGTCTCTGCTAACTCGTCCACCTGAACCTCTGCAATATTATCATTTATACAGTCCAGTCCTATTGCAGTGACCCTGTATGGCCGGTCGTTATCAAGCGATTGCAACTGCATCTTGTAGACCTTCGTCTGAAGCGTTTCTACATCCCCTCCAACCTTGGTAATGTTGATGGTAGTTGGGTTCCCTGGGAGCTCCAACTCTTCAGCTACAGCCCGTCTCACTAGACTGATTTGTGCTCCTGTGTCTAGCAGGCAGTTACCCGTTCTTGTTTCTCTTGGTCCTTGCATTTTCACTCTCACTACTGGAAGAAGTGCTGCTGCCTTTGCGTTTACCCCAGCAAGGTCGACATGCTCATTCTGCTGTGTTCTGTGTAGTAGCGGATGATGGAATGATGTACATTGTACACCACCTTCAACTTGCATGCATCTCCTCCTCCGTTTACATGTCCTCATGTTGTGGTCTCTACCCGCTCTCTTGAGGCAGCTAAAACAGGCGTGGTTCTCTTTCATTAACTGGTATCTCTCTTGCTGGTTCTTCGAGAGGATCTTTTTGCATTGGTCCACCCAGTGATCCGATGACTCGCATAACCAGCACTTGAAGTCCGGCCGTTTCTGAGGCTGCTTCTCCTCTTCTGAGAGGTGACTCACTGATGCGGCTGGGCGTCCTTCTCTCAGGGGGGCTGATGCCCTGATTCTAGTCCTCATCTCGCTTGTCATCCATTCTATCATCAGTTGGAATGAAGCCTCAGCCTTTTCAGTCTCCACATACCGAAACCAAAATCTCCTGCCTTGAGGGCTCATCTTCCGCTCTACCAGGGCAAGCATATGGCTGTTGTCTATGTCTGACGTCCGATTCACCTCCTTCAGGGTGTTGAAGCTTTTCCGCACGAGGTGCACCAGATCGCAGAACCTCGCGTCCTCTCCCTCCTTCAGCGGCCTGAATTTACCCAAGTCATTGACGATGGCATCGGCGACGAATCTTGGGTCGCCATAGATTGAATCCAGATACGCCCACGCCGCGTCGTAGTCATTGCCGATACCTTTGATTAGATCCAACGGCTTTCCTTGTAAACAGGTGCGGAGGATCGACATGGAGTCCCGTTTGCTGTATCTGCTGTCAATCAGGTGATGGAAGTCTGAACTGAATGTGGTGTACTCCCTTACATCTCCCGTGAAGCGTGGAAGTCTGGGGCGTTCTATCTGGACCTTGCATGCCGTGGGGTTGGGAGCTACCGTGGGGTTGGGAGCTACCGAGTTGCTGGCTTGATGCGGTGTAGGGCTATCGGTGTCATCCATGACACTTGGTTCGGACTCTGATTCCGATGTTTCAGCAGCCTTGACTTTCATTAAGTCTTTTACCTTCACCTGCATGTCTAGATAGCCCCTCTGACAGATCTCCAACCAGGCCTCCTCTGTCTCAAATACAGCGTCATCTTCTATGGTTTCACAGAAAGCCTCGTGCTTGACCTCCAAGTCCTGATAGGCAACCTGCAGCTTACTGAATGCCTCGGTTACCTCGTCTCCATCTCTGTCGCCATCCAACAGTCTCTGCAAGGCGTTGCTTAGACGGGTGACCTTGGCCTTCGCAGTCCGCCTCTTGAGCTTGAGGTCCTTATCCGGTTCCGTAGCCATGACTGTAGATCAGTCCCTCGTCTGCCGCTTATCCCAGGTCAGCATAGAAGTCGAATGTATGGATAAGTGACGCAAGGGAGTCTGCATAAGGAAATTTGTCCCGCTTTTAAGTGGAGATATGTTTAGCCGTTAAGCTAATTTTTCTTCGACCTGTAAATCAAACAGAAAGAACCAGAGAAAGGAATAAGTACATTATCCACAATCTAGTTTACATTTGTATCTGAAACTTCACAATTCAGAATAACCTTTCAATATGTACCAGATGCTACTGCACCTTTAACTATTAACAAACCACTCCTTTAAATTCAGCTCATGAAAGGATAAATATAACACTTACTTAAGTTTATATTCTTTAAGCTTCACCATTTTTTGTCCCACCTTTCAAAAGTCTTAATATTTTATGACAACCAAATTCTTTTGTTGCATAAGTGCATAATTCCAAATAAATCAAATCTATAAATTACGTGCTTAATTCAGAGTAAATCAAATTGATGAATTACTATCTTATCACTTCACGAACGAGTTTTTCTCAAGTCTCAACTTGTCCTTATAAATCCTATATCAAATCTGATCCTATAAATATAACGTAAGAAAACTCAGGCAGTCATTCTATGAGCTCGGCATAATTAAATTTAACAAGTGATTCCACAATTTCCACTGACTGATTCAGTTTTTAGTAATACAAATTTAAATATCTAATTTGCATGTAAATCAAACACTTTGCATATCTTAATTTGAATATGCCCAAATATAAACCACATCTACTCTTTCAGGCATCAACACTTGTCTTTGATGCTCATGTTTACTTTTATATTTTATAGAATCACTCTTGCGTAGGATAAACTTGTGTATGTTTGTCTAGAGCGACATTCAATTACCCTTGATCGACTAACATGACTAGAAACTCATTTATCTTTGACCTCATTAACCAATAAAACCTTCAAATTGTAAATGTAATACCTTTAGTCTCACATTTGTCTTTATTTTGACTCTTAATTGATCATACACCACAGCTGCCAAGTTCATCAATTCAGTAACAAAGATTTGTCTAACCGAATATCTCATGAATCCGACAATCTTTTACCAGGAAAACACAATTTGTGTTTTTCCACAATCCAAATCATTTTCCAGAAAACCAGACTAAATATAAAACTGGTTGCCTTCCATAAGCAACCCTCACGTTTTAGAATTTCCAATTGTATTCACTTCTGTAAAATACAACTTATAACTGTTCATGGTACACTTGGCAACTCTGTTCACATAAGTCATAGCACTCAAATTGGCACATCTTTTAACTATGTCAATTAATTCATGATTTCATATAAATCCTTTTAAATTAGTGCCATAATTTGATTTATGAATATGACAGCACATTTATCAAATTAACTAAATAACTGATACATTAAATTCATCACTCAAACATCCGTACTTCTAAACACAGCATGAAATAATATAATGTGTGCGCAGCCATTTTGGATACGCTACTAAGTTCAACTGAGTTCATTCATAGTCCATTTTTGAGCACTAATGTTCTTGCTCAATTCTGCGGCATATCAGACAAATTTATAACATTTATTTCTTTAAACTTACTTCTGTGGCGGGACAAACTAACATCCTTCCAAATGCAAATAAACGTCAGTAAACTGGCGAGTTAGCGAGTCCTGCTTAAACTTTCTGAGCTGCCGTACATCACATCCGTTGCGGCGTGTGTCGAAAGTGCTAACTGATTTATATTTCGCGTTCAACGTTCACGTGCATGCATTCGGAGCAAAGGTCACGTACGGTACGGTGTCTCTAAAATGTCTAATCTATGGTGTCTCTGAACATGCAAACTAAAAATAATTCGCTCCGCGAAACAGATATCCTTCCATGAATGCACAGTCAATAGCTTGATGAACAAAAGAGCAGGATGTAGGAGCTCGGCGCTCGCTTTGAACATGTTGAAAACGAACTTGGGTATTCGGCGATCTACTCTAAGAGTAGATCGCCGAAGACCCAAGTTCGTTTTCAAAAAAGACTTTTGTTCAGGAGCTATTGTCCATGCATGGGAGGATATCTTTTCACACAAGTGTCATAATCTTCTCATTCATATGGGGGTAGTGGGGGTACGTAACAAACACTGATCACCCCATCCTTGACCAAGTGGTTCTTCTGAACACGATCTGTTACGAGTCAATTGATGCTTTCAGATCAGGTCATGTATAGTGTGTACCTCTGCCGCACTGCTCAAGTGTGTTTGGGGATACAGGGGTCGGCGGCTCCTGTATTCCGACTATTAGTTGCCAAAACAGACAAAATAAGCCTCGAACGGACAGATTAAATCGGAAACGACATACGCCCGCCCAACGACCACGTGACAAAAATGTGCTTATAATAGAGGTAAACATCCGCGGTTTAAGATCTAACATTGGAGAACTTTCCAACCGTTCGGAGAAAAAGCCAACAATAGTTATCGCAGTGGAGACATTCCTTGATTCAACAGTCCAAGATGGAGCTGACTGTATTTCTATCCCAGGATACACCATGTGCTGCCGCAGAGATAGAACTGGAACATATGCAGGGGGTATCGCGGTCTACTGTTTAGAAGGAGTTGCCATCCACCATGACCAACAGAGAGATCCTAAAGACCTGGAACTTATGTGGCTGTCAGTAAGTCTGCAGTCTAAGAAGTTACTTATTGGAGCACTATACAGACCACCCAGTGCTAACAATGACATAATTGAATATTTGGACATCAACACCATTCCAAAAATTGAAGAGTTTGGAGCCCACAGTGTCATGCTCGTCGGTGATTTCAATGTCCATCATGAAGACTGGCTGGGTAGCCGCAATACCGACTCTGCTGGACGGCGTATACTACAGCTTGCAAGTGGACTCGGTTTGGACCAGATTGTGAATGAGCCAACGAAAGGGGACCAAATACTGGACTTGGTACTGACTGATATACCTGCCTCCTCTTCTACTCTTGCTAATGTAGGCACCTCTGACCACAATCCAGTGCTGGTAAAACTAGACGTCGCTGCATTCAGAGATAAGCCTTACCAGAGGAGAGTCTGGTAATACGACAAAGCTAACTACTGGGAGATGAGGGGCTACTTCACATCTGTTAACTGGTTTGGAGTATTCCAGGAAAAAGACCCAGAAAGAGCATGTAATAGGGTTACAGAGATCATCACTAATGCCATGGACCTTTACATTCCCAATAAGACTGTCACTAAGAAACCAGGTAACAAAGCCTGGTTTAACAATAAATGCCGGAAGGCTGCTAAGAAGAAACGTAGGATCTTCAAACAACTTAAGAAGCATGGGACAGATTCTAACAAAGAGAATTTCACTAAAGCAAGAAAGCACTAAAGTAGAGAAAGAAGCTAAAAGAAACTATGACAGCAAACTTAAAGAAGACCTCACTGACAACAATCACAGTAGCAAGAAGTGGTGGCGGGTCGTCAACCTGCTTTCTGGTAGAGCTGGCCACTGTGACATCCCAGTCATTGCGCATGATGGAGAAGCCCACACTACAGCACGGGAAAAGTCAGATGTCTTCTGCAAGACATTTGCCGAGAAATGCCACTTACCAGACGCCGAAGACCTTGCTCCCCATCTGGACCGATCCACAACTGCCTCTATCGACAGCATCACATTTAAGCCTAAGGCTGTACATAGACTCCTGAAACAGCTTTCTCCTGACAATGCAACTGGCCCAGACGAAATTCCCGCCAGGATCCTCAAGGAATGCAGCGCAGAACTCGCAAGTCCTTTGTGTCGCCTGTTCCACCTTTGTTTTTTTCACAAGGGGTATTCCCAAGTCAGTGGAAGACAGCCAGGGTTACACCTATCCATAATAGGGACTCCAAATCTGACCCAACACAATACAGACCAATTTCTCTGCTCAGCATCATCTGTAAAGTTATGGAAGCAGCTGTGAACCAACAAGTCCAAAGCTACTTCTTCAAGAACAGTCTAATATCCGACAGACAATTTGGCTTTCGACCAGGCCACAGTACAGGTGATCTCCTCACAATCCTATCCCAGAAATGGAATGACACCCTGGACAAGGGAGAGGAAGTTTGTGTTGTGGCCTTGGACATAAAAGGTGCCTTTGACAAAGTTTGGCACAATGGACTTCTTGCGAAACTAACTTCAAAAGGTGTCTGTTGGAAGCTATCAACCTGGTTGCGGAGCTACCTGTCTGATAGGTCACTGAAAGTTGTACTGTCAGGCCAAGCATCAGAAGTTTCTTCCATCACCGCTTCTGTCCCCCAAGGGTCGATACTTGGACCACTTCTGTTCTCTGTCTATATTGATGACCTGGTAGATGTCTGCGAGAATGAGCTATACCTGTATGCTGATGACTCGACACTTTATGCCCCAATCCCTCTTTTTGAATGATAACAGGCTTTTTACTTAGTCGTTTGTAATTTTCTATACCTATCAAACATGATGGAGTTATAACTACTAGTTTTCATGCTATTGTACTACCCTTTTAAAAGCTGTCGGAAGGACATTATTAGTAACATGACCACATTCAAGCGAATTGTGGAATTAATTGCAGCTGGTTTTCAATTTGAATTACTCTTCAATACAATCATCCTTTGTTTTCTCCTAATTGCAATCATGAAAAAAAATAGTTACACTCAATGTTTCAATTACATTTTTTTGCATTACAAAATAATTTTGGAACAAAAATTAACAACAGTAATAACCCTCTTTCGTACCAAAATGCAGACAGTATGACAATGCACGAATATGCAATTTGATATTCCATAAAAACTCACACGACATGATTGTGATGACATTAGAGTGATCCATTAACTTTGTCAAATTCAACCAAAATTACGGGAGGCTTTCATAATATCACAGCCTCACGTACCTTGGTGTCTGGCTTATGGTGACAGAATAATGAAATGGGTTTTGATGCATCAAACCTCTCCCTTATTATAGATACATATGTGATTGGATGAAAAGGGTTCTAGGAATGTTTTGTCGATTAAACAAATGTCCATGGGCAGTAGATGATAAAGTCTGATGTAAATTCTCACTTTATACACGAGGTAAACCGTGTTCTGTTTGTTTCTTATGCTGCTTCTTTCTTATGGAATAATCTCCCCCTCAATATTCGCACTTCTCACAATGATGATACTTTTAAGTCAAGGTTAAAAACTCATTTGTTTAAATTAGCCTTTTGTGATCGTTGATTCTTTGTTTATACATATGTACGCTACAATTTTGTTTTGTTTATATTGTTAATTGTATGTAAATATGTTTAAGCGCTTAGAGGCTTTTTGCAATATGCGGTATACAAATCTATATTATCATTATTATTCGTAAGAATTTAACATTGATATTGGTATACGAATTAAGTCTTACATGGCCATTTAAAAAAAATCATTATACTAGCTTTGAATGGAGAGTGAATTGTGCACGTTTTTGAATTATTACTGCTTATTTTCTATAAATATAAGCCAGGGAACCATTACGACGAACGTCGAATCAGTTCTTACTAAGGACTGTCTAATGCGTAGATAAAAATGTCCCCGAATTCCATACAAAATCGTAGAAGTGTGTAATTAAACATTGATTTTGCAACTGTAACTAATCGCGAATGAGGCATTATTAGTAAGTTTGCTATGACAAACCACCTAAGCATGCCTTAGTGTGGATGCTTCGGGTATGGCTGATCGAAAGGCGATAGCAATGTATAACCTGTATACATTATTTCTTTTTTCATGGCAACTGTGACTAACCGTGTCTACTGGTTCAAAAATGGTGATGACTTCCTTGAACACGTCGACAAGCCACCGAGGATCTAAGATGACCATGTCATTGAGAGCATCGCTGATATCACCAAAGTAGATAATCCGCCCGAGGTCATGGTAGAACGCCAACATCGTCATCAAATCACTTCCAATGCCTAGCTCAGCAGCAGTGTCTTTAATCTTTAGGACAGGATGATAAAATTGGGGATAAGGATGTTTTCAATACTCTCATAAATGTTTGCATTATTTTTCGAAAAAGATCAATCATGAGGAGAAACGTATAGTCCTTGCAACAAACATGTTTTGCTAAGTAACTACCATGTATAAGTAATGATACTCACGAGACGTACCTCTTTAAAATCCTTCATTGGATGTTTGGTTCTCGGTTTGATTTGATCTTGCTCGAACTTCATCCATCGCAGGGGTATGTCCTCTCCCATGTAAGCTGCGTCAAGAGCCACCTCGACGATTTTGTCCTTTAGAGTTTGTACCTTTTTATAGAGAGGCCATTAAAATAACATATTGTATTTGATTGTTGACAATAAATGTTAGATGTGTTAACATTTCCTTTATACCTCAGGTTCAATTACCGGCAAAGCCTTTTTGTGTTAATTTATTTGAATAAATTTCTAGTCGAAATTTCCTTTATGTTTAAATTGAATTAACTGTGTACAATGCTATATGATCAGATCGCAAAGAATACAAAAAAATGCTTTCCATAAAATAATGCATGCCTTTGAACTCCGTGTATGAGGAATGACACCGATATTTTGAATCCAACAACTAATAGCAATGCAGTGTTTCATGAAAATAAAGGTGTCCATACAACGTTCATACTAAAATTCATATTGGTTCACGTTATTATTTGCTTAGTTTCAATCTGACAGCGATAAAAGGTGAAATTTAAGGGTAAAAAGCTGATAAAAAAAAGTTCAATTTATATTCGGATTGTAAAGTAAAATGTGCCTGCTTCAAGTTATTCTTTACAACATTTGCAAGCGCCAAATTTGGTCTTCGATAGAACACCAATCACATAATTATAAGAACATTCAGGAGGAAGGGGAAGCAAAAAAAAAAGAAAAAAAAACACATTTCTGTGATTGTTTTATTTGAGAATACGCGGGACTAGAGGGCTTTTTAACCAAGGCCGCGTTATGACAAACCGGGCAATGCCATTTGTAAATGACTGTTGTTTTGGCCCATCACCTAATCAACAGTGGTCTGTGGTTGAATGTGCACAGAGCTAACATTTCAGAAACGTCAGTCATTTTGTTATCTCTTGTGATGTTTTCCTAGCTCCTGATTGTTCTAAATGTTGAATGAATATGCCTTGTGTTTGTTATTAAAGACTAGACTTCGTCCTTTCCAATGATGAAAATAATTATCGAGACGCAAACACATATTATAAGGTATTTTACAATGACAAAGTAATTAAATGTTAAATACATTAATTTGTCATTATTCCCTTTTCTTACCTCACTGTCTTTTTCTCCTTGTGCGTTTTCGACAGCGATGTACTCTGGTATCACATGGCGACAGTAAGGCTTGTCCTTCAGGCTTTCCCGGATCGTTGCAAACGCTAATGTACTCTAGTTGTAAAGAGAAATTGATTTTCCTTGACATTTTATTCTGATTAGTTATTTTAATTATGTATTAAATGTTTATTTTGGTGTTAATTAGCCTTAGCACCATCATCAATGGCAGCTCGGCTAGTATGCTCCCCGGTGTCAGTGCTTTACAAAATGCACTCTCAACACTGCCCAAAAGACATGGGAGACATGCTCCCTCCCTCCTTGGAAAGACGGCGAATGACCCGGCTTAGTGCATCCATGCCGGACCATGCTCTTGCACTCCCAGATGCCAAAACCTCATCCTTGGACAGGAGCTTCATTCACTCGGCAGTGCGGATCTGGAATAGTCTCCCTGACTCAGTTGTTGGAAATATCTTAATTACTGGTCTCCAAGCCTTCAAAAGCCGCGTGCATGTTTACCTCCTTTCTAATTTATAATTATTTTTTTTAGGGGTCCTGTTGACCCCAAAATATGATTGTTTTTTAAATTTTTGTTTAATTAAATAATATTTTCGTTGGTATTTGAGTTGCAGTGAACCATTGATTGGCCCTCCGGAGCTCCTTTCAAACTCTGGTGGGCTATTGTTCACATTTGCACTTTATATACAAAACAAAATAAAAAATTCCCAAGTTGAACAAAAGACATTTTTGCAGATCTATTCCAGCACTTCTGCTAGTGGGCGCTATAGGCTATAGATTGCGAAGTTTGACACTTTTCAAATATAGGTAAAATGATGTCACAATTTAAAATGGCATGTCCGGGGAAAAATAATGTACATTTGGGGGAAACTCAATTTCTGGCTAAAACGTGGCATGGCGGCATACAAATTATATGAGGCTCCAATGCATGGGGACATACGCACACCCTATGTATGCACTATGAACACAGATTTCCCGCAAATATATAATTGTTTTGTCCAAAATCTCGGCGACACGTTCGCAACGTTCCCCCCCGCCCCCCCCCCCCCCCAAAAAAAAATTTATAATAATTAATAAATAAATAAATAAAAACCCGGTCGTAAAACCACGATGTTCATACACTGTTTGGAAAAATAGCATTATTAATATATCCTACCCTACCCGCCTCGGTCCTCGATACCCGCCAACACAACCAGTTGTCTCGGTCTCTATCTGTTGACAGACACCCCCCCCCCCCCCCTCCTCCACCTCCCCCGATTTATGCATACGAGTGGTTTACATAGACGACAAACTATCCTCTCCCCCCCTCCCCCCTCTCGCCATAAAAAAAAAACCTGGGTATGCCAGTACAGTCTGATGTTTGTGGTGGTTTTGCTTGTCATTCCAAGGGGGGGAGGGGACCTATAAAGCATTTAGGTTTTCCAGAATATTCAGATTCAAGCATCGACTGTCGACTCTGCTCCCCCATCAAATAGACTGAATCACTCATCAATAGACAACATTTCAAAAGATCACCTTTTCACAAGAGAACAGGTGGACGGGTGGACATTAACCCATTCCATATGGCCTGATTATTGTATAACATGCATCCTCCATAGACTCCATGATGATGATAGCATGTCCAGGAAAATCAAATGATGCAGGTTCTGCAGAACTCTGCTGCTCGACTTATTTACGGTATAAGGAAACATGAATCTGTGTCACACATTTTAAGAAACTTACACTGGCTGCCTATTAAGTCTCGTATTTTATTCAAAATGTTGTTGTTGGCATATGAATGCTTTTAAATCTTATTTAAAAGAGTTGTTAATAGTGCACACACCACTAAGAAATCTTCGTTCAAATAAGAAAAAATTATTTGTCATTCCACCAGTTTTCACTAAATCATATGGTGAACGCAGCTTTGCTCACACTGCCTCAACTCTATGGAATAATATTGATACTATTGATAAGTTTAAGATTGGTTTAAAGACGTACTTATTTAATAATTAAGGCATTTATTTTGTTTTCTCTCTCTTTGAAACCCAGATAATCTCTTTCTTTGTGTATTTTCTTTCTCTTCAGCGCATAAAAATTGTTAATTATTATTTATTATCAAATTAGGAGAAACTAAATTTATAGCCAAAACATGGCGTTACAGGCTTCAGGAGAGGAATACAAACACTCACAAACAAACAAACACACACACACACACACACACACACACGCACACGCACGCACACGCGCGCACACACACACACACACACCCACAAACACCCACACACACACACACACCCCCCAGTTCCCCAAAAGTTATGTTTCCAAATTACATTTGTCTGAATTGCATACTAACAATCATTATGATAATACTACTACTACTACTACTAATAATAATAATAATAACAATGATATTCAACAATAATAACCCTCCCCATTGCTGAATCCCCCTCCACCCCACCTCTCAAAACAGATCTACGCCAAGAGCATGCGTAGTGTGCTAGTAGGAAACGCACTGAGTGTGTTCAACTACATGCGTGCATGGTATAGGATCGCAGAGAGCGTGTCGAGAGCGTGGCGAGATCGTGTCGAGAGCGTAGAGCAAACGGCCTCGTCTCATTGTTATGAGCTATTGTTATAGATACACGGAGCGTGCACAGTGAATAGCTCGGAAAGCGTGGCCAACGTACGGAGAGCGTGTTAATATGGTGGCAGGAGCGTGAACGAGCTACCATTGTGTCATTAATTGCTCGATTGGTCGGCGCTTCCCCTGCGCTTTGATCAAAATGTTGTGTTTTTTATAAGTACGAGAACGCAGATAGAGCGTGGCTTAGGTGTGACGGCACTATTACTAAAAGGGTTTGACGAGAATTGTACTTTAAAGGGACTTAGTAACATCGTCAAAATCCTCAAACTACAGTTGGAATTCTAGCGGTTGTCTCATCCCTTGTTGTATTTTTGTTAATAGTACAATCATGGGACAGGTTTCGTTTTTTTCAAATTTCCCTTTCGTTAAAAAGACATTACCGATTGAAGTATTTAGATGTTAAATAAACCAACGAATCGCGAAAACCGTGCACACTGTGAGTGAAATGAGTTTGTGAACATCACTTTACATTTTTGCTCATTACTCGGCCATGTAACGTCTATTTGACTCGACATTTTCATACAATACCCTGTGGACATATCAGATAACAACAATATACATTTACATTGAATCAACCATGCATAACTTTTTGCACATGTCAGCAAAGTTACTAAATCCCTAGTTGAACCATTTCTCAACCAATATTGATCAAATCAATTAATTTGTGTCAAATTCCACGAACAATCACCTGGAGCTTTCATAAATATATTGTACGTTAGTGGATGGGTTATCTTACAATGCTATTTGTATATGACTGAAGTCTCAAATATCACTTTTGGAAAATTCTGTAAAGTTAATGCACAACTGTAATGTTGTTATCGCGCTACATATATGTAATTATAAATACGAAGATTTTCCAAAATACAGACAATTAAAAGTCCAGTTTTACTATTTGTTTCGTGAAGACAAATTGGGAAAATGTACACATATTTATATGCAGTGACAATTTGTAATGAAATTTGTTAGAGTTTCAGCGGATAATACAAATTATAAAACGGCTCCGGTAAATTCAGTAACGTGATTGGCTAATACCGATCACGTGGGCATTGATTACTTTTCACAAACTGCACCACTTGAGCTCGTTTTATAACACAAATAATACTACGGCCTTATTATCGTACATCACAGCTAACATAGCCCTCGCGTGCAATGCATTTACACAATGCACTCTAGACCGTGTATTATTTGTATAGCATTCGATGCGCAAATTGCAATTAAGTTAAGTGTGCGGATCACGCGTATTGTGTTCAAGCGTTCAGAAGAAAAGCATTACTAGTTTTTCTGGGTCAGTTTGCAGTAGACTGGGACGGAAAATGGTGGATCCTCGTTCCAGGATAATTATAAGTGTGTCCAACGTCGGATAAGATCCATTAAACACCATCTGAACAGAGAGCTTGATTGTGGATATCTCGAATTAAGATGGTTGATTAACGCCTACACGTCTTGTTCCGTACACAGGGTGGCCCCCAATAAAGGAACGGGGCACTTCCCAAAATATAGTAACAAGATGATTATGTCCATCGGATAGCGTCTTTTCCAATGAAAAACGATACCAAGAACACAAGCGAGCCATTATAATTGTTAATAAAACAGGTTTCTATGCCCACACAACATAATTATTTTATTCAAACAGAGTATTTAAAGTACCTGAGCGAAGGTTTAAAAATGCTTGTAACCTAAATAATTTTGGCATCATCGCAAAGGAAATGTTACATTCTTCCTAATAATTCATATATATTTGTCAAAAATTTTCACAGAATTGATTAATCTGCTATCTAAAGTGATGACATTTCGACCCGTTATTCGCCCTTGGTCAGCCCGCTGTGTGGGGGTACGATTAATGACGTCACACGTGTGAAGAGCGCTCCCAAGCCTGTGGGCTTTGTGTACTGTAGGTGTATGTGTATACCACCCGAACGCTAAGTATTCTCATCAAAATGCCTGATCTTCAGGAGGAACTGCTACTAAATGTAGACATCAAAGTTGATGTAAACAGCTCCACAAAATATAGTGTCATTGGTATAGTGATAGTGATGATGATGATGATAATTTTGATTATGATGATGATGATGGGGATGTAGGAGGGATAGAATGAAGAGGACGAGACGGAAAATACCATGAATTCATTTTTCAGTAAAGTCACTAAAAAGACTTCTACTACTAGTACTATTTACTTGCGAATATTAATTACATATATATGCACGGTTATTTGAACTGCATGACATCAACAAATGCAAAGGTATGCTCAAGATTCACCGTCATGTCTACATGTATATACATAACCTGAACTATAGTCACCAACAATCACTCTGCGCTAGCTGCCAGGCTAACATGTTTACGAAAACATCTCGGGAAATTACACGACATAGAAGGGTAGACAAATCTATTTGCATGATTCAATATCATATAATAGAATATTCTGTATACGCAATAATAAAATGCAATTAGCTGTTTTCGAGAGATTTGTATTCCACTTTCATCATCAGCGGGCGTAAATTCTTGTCAAGTGAAGTCTGGATTATAAACCCTCACAAAAAGTTCCGCAATTCAAGTTTGAGCATTCATATCTCCCTTATTACTTTATTACCGTTCATAAATGTGTTACCATTGGAAAGCTTGTATTCGCCCCTTCACAATAATATGACATTTTTAAATCATGGAATGTGCATGCATTACAAAGTCAAAAGTGAAATCTTGCAAAAAGCATTAATATGACATTAATATGGTCAAACATAATGATAATTTCTCAATCAGTCAATAAAACACACTACATCTTCCTAACAACATACACAATCGTTATTGCACCACCTCAAAATAATAAAGGTATATTTCATCCTAGAAAAAAATAATAAAACGCCATTGACATTCACGCATGACCGACTGAACATCATTCATAACACCGTTCTCACAGCAAAAGGAGTGTACCCTGTTGTTTTATCAATGCATTTTGCAACATTTTACTTTTGACTTTGCCCCAGTATTCGGGTGTCATGCGCATTCCATGATAACATATTCATGGCAAATGTCATATCAGTTTAAAATGGGGAATACAAGCCTTCCAATCATATCAAACTCATGAACGGTAATAAAGTAACATGAGAGATATAAATGCTCAAACTTGAATTGCGGAACTTCTTGTGAGGGTTTTAATACACAGTTGTATACGTCTCGGTCTACGCTCTAGGCGGGGGACTCGCACGTGTGACGTCATTAATCCGTACTCGGTAATTCCCGTTTCAAGCCATATAAGAAGTTCTGAGAAGGGTCTTGGAAACACGCTTCTTATCGCGTTTCATTGATATTTCAAGACTTAAGAGCAGATGATTTGTGTTCTGGTTGGTATAAGCTTCCCGTACATGTATAATTTGTCTATTTTGTGATATTTTGTGATATTTCTTCGCTCAGCTACTTTAAACTAACTGACTTATATTATAATATTTGGATATTCATGTATAAATTGTCAAAAAATGAACTCCCTGAAAGTTTTATGATACTATTTAAAAAATAATAATTATTTTCACAATTACCCCACTCGGCCGAGTGGTTCCTTTCATTTACCACTAACGCGTACTCGATTTGCCCATTTTGGAATGATCTTCCAAACGAAATAACTACAAGCCCCTCTCTCAGTGTTTTTCAACGTAAATTAAAATGTGTTTTATTGCTTAAATATTTGAAATAATTACTGTTTAGTTAAGATTCAATAATTTATATAATTTGCTCTTTTATAAGTAAGTTTCTATTGCTGTATTCTCTTTCGGTTGGATCGATTGTAATACCCTCGTAATATTATATATATAAATTATATATATACATGTATATTTATATTTTGTTTGTATAGTGGTCTAACGAAAGTTGTTATTTGGCATGGCCTCTTGTCGTTTTTTTTCTTTCTTTTCTTTTATTCTTTTTTTATTCTTACCGTGTTCGTTTTCTTTCATTACATTTTTCTTGATTAATATTGATTAGACACATTTACGCCTGGGAACCAAATATTTTTACAAGCATTCTTTTTGGTTTCCCCATATTTCACGTTATGTTAATTACCAACAAATTGTTGATTATGTAATATTTTATTGTATTTTAGCCTTCAATTTATTTATTTAATTGTATTTCGTTTTTGAATGTATTGCTTGTTTGGATAATTACTTGTCCAAAATTTATTTGTGAAATATGGAAATAAATTCAAATCAAAATCAAATCATTTATTTTGATCATGCAGTCTTTGTTTAGGGCGCTGTGAATGAAACCATGTCAGGTTCCCATTGTCAATTTTTACCAAGTCAGTGTCTGATAAATCGCACTTACTGCCCGTCACAGCATCGAACAACGAGAAATACGCGCGCCATTGTTAGTGTGCCTTCATCTGTGTGCCGAGAGAATGGGCATAGTTGTTGGATGCTGTGACGGGCATGACTGCGATTTATCAGGCATTGACTTGGTAAAAAATGACAAAAATGGGAACCTGACATGGACTCACTTAGGACGTCCTACAACAAAAGCTACGTGTCCAAAATCACTGTTCTTGGTAAAATTTTTCATTGCAAAGGGCACTCATTTTGTTACTTTTTATTGAGGGGGTGGGGGGGGGGGGGGGTAGGGCCCTGTTCAGTTTTGGGGGCCACCCTGTATAATGATCAGACTATCATCCACATACCACCCAGGCCTAAAACTATACTGAATGTATGCATCAGGGACGTCGATCTGTCCGGAAAACACAATACATTGGGGGGGCGAGCTATTGTTCACAAACAATGCTCGCCCCCCCAATGCATTGTGTTTTCCGAACAGATCGACGCCCCTGGTATGCATAAGTCTAGTATACATTATTCCAGATCATTCTGATCTTACATTGGCGACAATCGGTCTAACATGTGATCCCATCGCTACCGCTGCTCCCTCCGTTTGATGATAGAGTTTACCTTGGTCGACGAAGGACGTTAAGTCATATTGACGCAAATATGTAGCCAGGTAATGAAACCGATAAATTTAGGTTACGTTACAATTTTCTCAATATACGGATACGTCTCGCGGAATTAATATCGGTTATGTGTTATGTGGGATGTTTATTAATATTAGTAATCCATACTAATCTGTTAAATGTTTGGTTAAATTTGCAGGGTATTCCAGAAGAGGTATTGATGAAGGAAAGTGTGTTCCAGAATTTCGTGTTAGATTTGAGGAAAGATCCTGAGATAATTGTGGAAGTAACCGCAAAACAAACGTCGGCGGAGCCCATTGAAATCATTACCTTTCAGACCGAGTTTGAAGGTAAGCATATGAAATGATAATAACGCAAAAACTATTGTGCCTTAATAATTTCAAACGGGATCATATCCCGGGTTTGTAGCAAGGTCAATGGAAACGAAACACTTGAATGTTCGCTTACAGTTACTGATAGGTGCATAATCCTGTCAATTATTGTCGTATATTTCCTCTTGGGTATCAATAATAACTGGTGTACTGGTGGGGAGGGGGGGGGGTGGAGTTCGTTGCGCCCCCTCCCTCCCCAGCCCACAACAAAATAAATAAATAAAATAACATTCGAACATATCTTATTTCCAGGTTCATACCAGTGATTTAAAATAGAGTTGGTGTGTGTTTGTTTGTTAGTGTGTTTATTTATTTTATTTAATCACAGTATAAACAATGGTAAACTGCCCGCTGTTTTTTTTTTAGCAGGGTCGAGACATAGATTGAGACTAGTTGAAATAAATTCTATATCATGTCAAGTCTAATTTCCTTCCCGGTTTGCACCAGATTGGACAATTTCAATTTTAAAATGCAAAAAAACTACCTTACCGTGCATGGGCGGACAAACTCTCCCATCACAATCCCCCCCCCCCCCCCCCCCACCTCCCCCTTCCATCAGATCATTCCCTTACTCTCGGTCGCATAGTAGGGAGTGAGTATGAAGGGGTAACATTTCCGGGGATATGTTTGTGCTCACAAACACGCCCTTTACGGGAATTATATTGTGCGTGTGACAGTATTTTGATATTCTGATTGGGTGGGGAAAGAGAGGGGGTATACAGATGTGTGAGTGGGGAAAACTTCCTTGATGATCTTCCCTTAATTTCTACCCGTTATTTGTGTAACGTCTCTGAAGAGCATCAAATGTATACGAAGATTGTACGTGTCAAATAGCTTATTGTGTTATCATTGCCCTCGTGTACATCTTTGAAAGTTAATTCAAAATATCTAAATACTGTCACACGTACAATATAATTCCCGTACAGGGCGTAATTGTGAGCCCTTCATATCCGCGGCCTTTTTACCTCACTCCGGACGATGCCCCTTCGATTTCGATCTCGGTTTCACAGCTGAATGCACATGGCCTCAAATATTCGTACTGACCACTGTTTGGTGATTGGCTATTTTTTAAGGCAGAGACTTCGTAGATATTGACACAAATTTGAACCTGACATGGTGTCATTAAAGACGCCCTAAAACAAAAAGTACTCGATCAAAATCACTGGTTTTGTTATCAAAATGTATTTCTTTTTAAAAGATGGTCTATCCATTGAACTAAGTCTTGACGTTTTCTTTAAAGTGGCAAGTACCCCCGTTCCAGTTTGGGGGGGGGGGGGGGCACCCCGTATACGACTGAATTATGCACGTCTACAGTGCGAGTAAAAAAAAAAAGAAACCGGACTTTGATAGCTTATAAATCCACAATTACAAACATATATATGTTGATATTGGTATCATGTTAAAGCTTGGGAAATTGCCTTTCAAATGATACATCACACATTTTGATCACTTTACGCATCATCGAGCACGGCCTTTATTATCCAAAGTCATGCAAAAACTACCCGTGTCCAAGTTTGCCGTCGTCTTGTTCTAAACACAACAAAAAAAAATTCCCCCCCTAATCAAAATAGCATAACCTTTTAAGGAAACAGTTTTGACCAAAATAACTTGGCAGGATTGTTTATACACTTATTGAATAACTTATGTGCAAAAATAAAATTGGTCCGTAGAGTCATCCATGAGTGAGCACATGCAAAATTTTCACTTTTTGACTCTTGTGACATTTGAAAAGTGACAATTTTGCCTTTAATGTGTGCTCACTCATGCACGACATGGCGGATCAATCTCATTTTCACAGAGAGGTTAGTCGATCAGTGTAGGAAAAATCCTGCCAAGTTATGCTCAAAAGCATTTCGTTTTTACGCTATTTTAATTAGGGGGGACTTAGGTTTTTTGTTGTGTTTATCATGAATGAATGCGTCTGTTTATGTTTTTTTTTTCAAATGAAAATTTCAAGAATATCCTTTGGTGAATCACAACAAAATATCAGGTGGTTGCCAGTATTTTCATGTTTATCAGGGTGGAAGGGGATCACACACTGTCCTCACATCAGCAACCACGCTGTTTGGAGGCAGGGGCCCCTGAATAGGACATGCAGGATGAAGTTATCTTTGAAAATCAAACAACAGATGCAATCATTCACAAAACAAAAACACTGCAAACTTGGACACGGGTAGTTTTTGCATGCCTTTCAATAATTAGGTCGCGTTCGGTGAAGCGTGAAGTGATCAGAGTGTATGGTATATCATTTTAAAGGAAATTTCCCAAGCTTTAATATGATACCAATATCAACATATATACTTTTATATTTGTGGATTAAGCTATCAAAGTTCGGTTTCGGTATTTTTTTACTCGCACTGTATACATTTCTGTTGATATTGAGATCCTGTAACAAATAGTAATCGTGCAGGTGTGATTTAAAAGGATCTATTTGATAATAAAACATTTCTCAAAACGTATACTGTTTCTTACGTTATATACAGTTATTTATGAATTAACTGTTTGGATTTGAAACCCTCCTTGGAATGACTGCATGGTTAGCAAATATTACTTTGTATTTCCGCTCGTTACTCGGGCATATGGCATTTTGTTACTATGGACCTTTAACAAATCACTTATTAGACATACTATACATCTATAGATCACAGGAACACACATTTTTCTTACAACTCTCGTAAGTTTTAGTACATGTCACAAAAGTTAGTAGATCCCTCTCCTGACATTTTTTTCTTCCAATTACAGCGGATTTTCATCTTCATGAATGTGAGTTCATCTTTATCGCCAAGGTATAACTTTTTGGAATCAGCAAATAGTTCTGCCCATCTGAGTCCACAAAAAAAAATCCAACATATTATTGTTATGTTTTGTACATTATATTCCATTACGTATAATGAAGTATATTTATGAAACATAACACAACCATTCAGTTACCACAGCACATGTTGCGATCAATTGATTAATAATGTGTATATTTAGTTTAGTTAATGAGCTGTTAATTGATGATAATTATCTTAAACCGAATGTGAGAACAAGCCCTAACTGAAACTGTCTGAAAATGGCAAAAACGTTCTTAATTGTTGTTTTTTTTTTTTACATGCTATTGTGAACAATGGCCAATAAGGTGAGACATACATTAAACTCAAATACGGGCATTAAAGCACTATAAATGACATCATCATCGCCCAATCAGTGGCACACAGTGGCTTAAGGAAAATTAAATAGTGTCTCATCTATGTGACACCATCAATCAATAACAGGTGCTGATGTACTCGTTGCTTGAAAGATTGAACACCAGAGTCGTTTATCTCTCCGACTGTGCCATCTTCGTAGGCTGTTCCAAGGAGGGACTGCTATGTGGAGAAAGCTTCTGCCTGTTGAGTAGGGTCTAGAGGTGGGTATTGTGAGGGCATGTCCCGGCATTGCCCTGCTGGTTCGAGTTGATCTTCTTATCACGCATGGTTGAGGGAGCATGGACTTCATGTAAGGAAGAAGGTTGGTCTGCATCTTGTAGAGTACTGTTGCAGCAGCCACACGTCTTCGGTGTTGAAGAGATGGGATATTAAGTTCAGATTGTGCGTCTTCTTCATTCACGCCAATGACCCGAAGATTTTTTCCCTGAATAGAGTCCAGCAGTTCAAGTGGTGTGGTAGGTACATTCATCCAGCGTAGCAATGCATACTCCATTATGCTGCGAATTTGGGACTTGTAGATGGTAGCTTTTCCCGCAACATCAAGCTTGGTAGCTACCCTCCGTAACTCTCTTGACTAGTTTTTGTCCAGCCCTGGCTGTAAAGTTATATTTCCACAGTGACTCCCAAAATGGCAAGCTCATACACTTCTGTTACTGTGGCATTCCGAGAGATTATTAGGGCTTTACACTTGCTCGACTCGAATGTTACTTTCCACTGGTGAGCCCAAGTCCGTATTCTATCCAGGTCTCTGTTAAAGGGAGAGATCCACTTTTGCAAGTCAAAATTCAAAAGTTGCGAGGTTATTGTCTTATATGAAAGGAAATGTTATTTAATAGCATGCCTGAAAAAATTAGGGCTTGAAATCTCTTTTTCGTGGATTTATAGACCTAAAACTGAATAAACTGAGGGACGTCGGTTAATTAGGTACATACGTATTTTCGGCCGGTGATTAAGTTCGTACATAGATTTCACGGAGTGCCAGATCGGTATGCATGACCCCTACGTGACCCGCGCTAGCTACGTGACTCGCGCATAAGTACTAATGTGTGAGCGTTTACCAAGCAAAATACCCAAACATCGCTTAAACTGACTACATGTAATTATATATTCTTTCTTTTTGAGATCTTTTTCCGTGACATACGTTAACAAATGTCGGCTTCACAATACCTTTACGAGAATTAGTACTATATTGTTGTAATATTATGCTAAATCAGTTGAACTCCTTTATTGACCGATATATAGTTTAAATGGAGGGACGCATTCGTTTTTCATTCGTAGAATCTAAATTAGAGGGCTGTTCGCTCTGATTTTTTTTTGCGTGTTACATTGATCCCCATCCGTCAACTGAAAGCTGTTCAGACGTTTTTGTAAAAGTGGACCTGTCCCTTTAAGACTTGCTGATGTTGCATCAGCATTGCCAGGCAATCGGATTTCACAGAAAAGGGTGGAGTCATCCGCGTATAAGTACAGGGCATTTTCACAGTTTGTTTTCAAATATCGTCAATATAAACGGAAAACAATAGTGGGCCGATTACTGATCCCTGGGGAACTGAATTATTAATTGGTGAAGTACTTAATGATTGTCCAGACAAGACAACTCTGATTTGAAATCATGTGTTGTGAAAGATTCTCAAAGATCTGATTACTTTAGTTGCAACATTGGCGTTAGACAAGGGGAGAATTTATCCCCCTTACTTTTTGCATTGTACATAAATGATTTTGAATTATTTATTAAAGATAGATATCCCGGTATTGATTTGTTGCCCAAAAAACTAAAAAGTGCAATGTCCAATAATGGAATTGAAGTGTTTATGAAACTTTTCTCATTATTATATGCAGACGATACGATAGTTTTAGCAACCAATGAACGTGAATTACAATCAGCATTGGATGCCGTTAGTGAATATTGTAAATTGTGGTTATTAAAAGTTAATGTTAGTAAAACGAAAGTAGTGATTTTTTCTAAAGGAAAAGTAAAAAAATATGAACCGTTTATGTTTGACGGAGAAGAAGTAGAGGTGGTTGATGAGTACACATACCTGGGCGTAGTGTTTAATTATAACAATACGTTCAAAAAAGCCCAGAACAAGCAAATTACTCAAGCTAAAAGAGCTATGTATAGTCTGATAATAAAATCTCGGAAGTTAAGACTTCCTTTAGACATACAGGTAGAACTTTTTGATCGGATAGTGGTGCCCGTACTTATTTATGGAAGTGAAGTCTGGGGTTTTGAAAATATTGCGCAGATCGAGGCATTGCATGCACAATATTGTAAGCAATTGTTAAGATTGAGAAAAAGTACGATGAATAGCATGGCACTGGGTGAATTAGGTCGGTTTGAAGTATCATTAGTTGTAAAAGAAAGAATGGTTAACTATTGGTTTAGAACTATATCTGGTAAAGAAGTCAAGTATTCAACGACAGTGTGTAATATTTTGAAACTCCTGCGAGATAATGATATATTTTCCTCTAAATGGACTCGATATGTACATACTGTTTTGCATGAATTAGGTATGTCAAATTTGTGGTATGAATATGAAAAAGTAAGTAGTTCATGGGTGAAATCAACCCTTAAACTAAGATTAAGTGATACATATTCTCAAAATTGGCACTGTACAATTAACGATAGTACATGTTGTTTAAATTACCGAATTTTTAAAAGTAAGGTCATTATGGAACCATATTTGATATTAATGCCGCCCTCATTGAGAATTGCTTTAGCAAAGCTCCGATGTGGAAATCACAGATTGCCTGTAGTAACTGGAAGATATAATGGAATCGAAAGAAAGGATCGCATATGCGAGCTTTGTAACAATAATAAATTAGGGGATGAATTTCATTATCTATTTGAATGTCCAGTACTAGATAATGAAAGAAAGACCTTTATAAAGTCATACTATAGAGTGAGACCGAATGTAATGAAAATGAGTCAGTTATTTAATAGTGTAAATCATAGGGAATTAGCAAATGTATCAAAATTGTGTTGTATCATAATGGCACTCTATAAGAAATAGTTAAAGTCTGCAGCCACAACGCTGATTTGTAGTATGTATGATTATCCTTCAAATTGACGAATAGTGGTAACTTGGAAAGTATTATAGTCTTTTATAATATGTTGATGCACACGTTTACTGCATGATCTGAACAAGTACCTTTGTTGTATGTAAATAGTTTTTGCTCTTGTTTTTTTTTTCCCTTCTCTACTGCATTGATATTTCAATAGCCGTTGTGCATTCTCTTGATAGTAACATTTTCTTGGTCAATTCATAGCTTGCGATTGACCTTGTTTTCTTTCTTGTACTTCTTTATTATTATTATAAATATTGCGATTGCGTTTTATTTACTTGTCTTTGTTTGCTAAATATCGTCTTCACACCATATTATAATGATTATTTAGCCCCCATAATTATGAAAGTTAAGTATATTACTATATTGATTCTGGAATAGTTCATTTTTACAAACTTACTTTAGATTATTATTAATAGTTTCCTGCTAACTTGTCAGTATCACTGTTCATTTATTTGGTCATCATTGCATAGCGGTTTCACCCTTAAAGTAATATCACCTTTTAGTAAAGGTATAGGGAAATTAAATTTGACAAGACCGAGTTTATCATCTCAATGATCTTCACATTTTCGAAAGTTTATATTTTTGATCGATTTTAAATTTGCAATTAACTTACTTCCTGTTTGTTTTATGTTACATGTTAGTTTTCTTATATTTTGTGATATATTGTTTTGAATATGTGTATATAAATCTGTATATATTTGTTATATTGTGCTAAATGTGATTTTCTTCAATACCCTACGACAGGGTGACATGAGAAATAAAACATTGAACATTGAACATTGAACATTGAACATCGATCCGAGAGATACTTTTTATCCAGGTCAGCAGCTTGCCGGTAACCACTTTGGCTTTCAGCTTGGATATAAGACCGCCATGCCAGACTTTGTCGAAGCTCCTTTGATAAAACGCCATAAGGCAGACTTCATTGCCTCTGTCAAGAGAGCTTAACCACTGCTGATAACAGATCCTGAGAATGTCAGCTGTGATGTGGTGGAGCCTAACACCAAACTGTCTGTCAAATATGAATTAGTGTTTTAGGAGGTAGGTCTGGATCTGCTTCGATTGCAACAAAAATATTACGGTGTATGTAGTTAAAATTAATATTGATATGGCTTTCAAAAATCCAAAAAAAATAAAATAAATAAATAACAAAACACAAATTATGATATTAAAAGAAGGTAACAAAATACAAAAGAATGTATTTTTAATTGTATTATACAAGTACTTCAATATTAATAATTTCTTCCACACTACAATTGCCTTTCGACAGTCCCTATCGGAGATGCTTCGGGAAGTGCTGGTAGCAGCGGTAATAGAGACCAACCGACTACATCAGGTCAACATTCTGGAAGTAATATTCTTAATTTGCGTAAATATTTGCGAATCAGATATGTACATTATTATGATAACTAATGAAATATGATAATATGTATTTTGTATCTTACCTAAATTAAGTCTGCATTGGCAACTTTTTAAGCAGAGCAACATAAGTTGAACAGGGTGGCACAAATAAGACGGAACAAAACCTCACACGCCGAAACATAATTTGGGATGGGCAAGGGGAACAACCTGTAGCTATGCCCCTGTCCAAGCACGAAATATGACTGGGATGTTTTGTTTGGAACGTATCACTGGAGGGTTACAGTGGTTTAATGGTATCAGCACTGGTCCCGCAATCTGCAGGTCTCAGGTTTGATTCTCTTCGAAGCTCAATTGGTCTCTTTTGTATTAAAATTGTTATTGTGTTCATACACTACATTCGAGTTAATTTGGTAGGAGAAACAAAATAGTTTTCAACCGAATGTCATCGAAGGTCAACGGGCACTTTAGCAAGACACCATTAAAGGGGGGAGGGGGTGAGTAGGGGCCCGTTAATAGCCGTTAAATAGTCCCTGTCGGGGCCAAGGGGGGGGGGGGAATGGCCCAGTTGGCTGTTAATATGTAGATGTTTAAAAATGTTAACATTATTAATTGCACATTACAAACACCCTGTTGGAACTTTGAACGGTATCAGTCAAGGGATAATGGGGGTCCACATGGAGAAGGTCCCGACAGCTTTTTGACAAGAATTAAAGATGTTCATTATTATGGAAATATGTACGATAGTTAGCTATCAAATGTGACCTTACACCACAAAACGACCGTTATGTCGCTGGGGTAGTTTCTCTTTTATTAGCTAAAATATTCAAATTTTGTTCAAAATTTGAGATTTCGGATTGTGGTATTTTCTGAATAAGCAAAACTTAAAGCCCAAGTCCAGTTTCGGGAAAGTAGCCGAATACATCTATATTGATCAATAATGTTGAATATCTATTGAAATAGGGCTTGTGTGGTAAAATCGGAACCTAAGCATTGTTATATACAGAAATATCAGAAGAAATCTAATATCCGCCTGTTAAATTCATAAATCCACCGCGCGTTCAGAGCCCAACATCATCTCATGACATGATGTTGGGCCATTGTCGGAAAATGACCTTATGCCAATATATCACAAAAATGACGTCGTGACGATGTTGGGCTGGCGGACATTTTAACCTCGAGCCAACGGCGATATGCCGACATCCGGCAACCAAATTCCGACATCGGCCCAACGTCAGGTGGCTAGCTGGGTAGCGCTGGGGGAGCCCATATATAGCGAACACCGCGTATACACAGTCCTCGTGGTCGTTATACACGTAGCGTATGGGCGATTCCGCTTTGGCGATATCTATGCCGGCGGCATACATATTTAATTTCGCAAATATATCAATTATTAGGCGGTTTTGGGGGCAAATTTGGATAATCCTATATTAGTACAATTATATTCTCTCACATTATTGGTAATAAGAGCTTCCATTTCATTTTTTCCAAAACTGGCCTTTACCTTTAATCTAGCTTTTGTAAAATAATGAGCATCGGGAATCATGTTTAATTGTAATTTTGTTGTCCAATAAATGTGATCTTATTACAGAGCTTTAATGGAAACTGATCTTTTAAATGGCCCGTTTCTCCCCTATTTTAAAAATGCTTCAGCCATATTCCAAATCTTTGGCGTTCATTTTGAGAGGGTTTGCTTAGTCCAAATATGAATGAAATACCATTTTAAAGGTAATGACTTTTATTTTAATGTTTTATGAAAAGCAGCAAAATAATTTGTCCCGACTTATTGGTCGTTTTGTGGTGTAAGGTCACAATTAATGAGTTAAATACAACTATGGTGGGCATATTGACACTTAATATGTGTATTAAGGGTATTAAGTCATGGCTCCAATTAGGGTCCCCCGGAATATTTAGTATTTGGGTTGTCTAGCACTCTTGAGATGTGGTTTAAAATAGAGAATTGTATCAACTAAAGAAGACAATCGTATCAGCTTTTACACATTTTAATGTTATTCGATATATTTCTGAACTTAAAATATGGAGGATATTAATATAGGCCATCTCCCCCACCCAACATTATATGTTCAGGCATGTATCCCTCATCCCACCCCGCCCCCCCCCCCCCCCCCCCCCCCGACCGCTCAAGCAACATAATTATAAATTATTATCAATAATATAATCAATATGTTCGTAACCGTACGGGGTGTGGTATGATCATTTTAATGCCAATGCTCCGCCAGGGGAAAAAAACACATAGTGTGCAGACTGGCATAGAATCCTGTGACCGAGATAACTCTAGCGTAGCGCTTACAGATGATATTGTATCATATTAGACGCTATATAAATGTATTAGTATTATTATATTACCATCTTTCTCATTGATATGTTGCATTTTAGAGGGAACACCTCCTTCTAGTCAAGTGAAAACAGAATCATCGACACCGAAAGCGTCCGAAGCAAGGTTAGACCACTTACATGTACACTTTAAAGAGATAGATTAGTTTTGTTAAGACTGACATTTAGTTACACAAAACTGCACATTAAATAGTGCACACTTCATTAGTAGTAGTATCAGTAGAGTAGTGGTATTAATACCAGGGATGGTTTCAATTCAACTTACGTGTTGATTACACAATCGATTCCTAAAGTTTGCATTCAATTTTGCTAAAAGTTCAGTTTGCATACAAATCATTCCATGTAGTAAAAACAGCTCGGTCAGAATGTACACTATTTACCGTGTGTTGGATCATAATATATTGAATAGCGCCCTCTTATGGTGACCTATAGTTATATATGCATGATTGCAATGTGTAGAGCTTTATCTTATTGACATGTGTGCCAAGTATGAATGTGGTCGTACATGAAACAGTCAGGCGCTGATGTCAAAGTGACCATCGGTGGTCAGGTTCATGGCAAAGGGATTGTACAAAGACAAGTGGTTAACACCTCGCCAATGTATACATTACTTTGTTTGATTTGTTTTACCAAAAATGTATCCTCAAGTAATAAAACTTTGTGAAATTACCAATGCTCAGCTATAATCACGTGTTGTTGAATTGCACATGTGGATATATGTATAGATTATAAACTTAATCATGTAAACTAGCATGTTATAAACCACTTCATGAACACATAAAATCAATTTCGATCCCAATTATTATGCTACTGTACACAGACATAAATGTCGTGCCAAATATTAATCAATCTTGATAAAGCACGTATCAGTTGTTTTGTGTCACTTTATTATCTTATAAACGTTTCTAATGTTATGTCCCTCCAGTGGTGCAACACAGACGGCAGGAAGTGGCCAGCCTCTCCAACCCGGTGAGTAGATAGATTTACATGTGAATCATGTTTGATCATTCATCTGTAAGAAAACAACATCTTACCTATATTAAGTCTGCATTGGCCACTTATTAAGCGAAACAAAACATTATAAACAGAAGTTGAACAGGGTGGCACACAATAAAGGATTAAGAAACAAGAGACCAAGTTGAGCTTCGAAGGGGAATCAACCTGTAGTATCCCTGTCAGGAATTGCTGGACCTTTTGTTAGTTACCATTGAACCACTGTGACCCTGCGTATCATTGGAGGGTCACAGTGGTTCAATGGTAATAACACCGGTCCAGCAATCTGCAGGTTTCAGATTGATTCCCTTCGAAGCTCAATTGGTCTCTTATTTATTAAAATCATTATTGTGTGCATAGACTAGATTCGAGTTTATTTGGTAGGAGACACAAGATGGTTTTTAGCCGAATGGCATCGAAGGTCAACGGGCGCTTTGGTAAGAAAACCTTAGAAGGGTGGTGAGTTGGGGCCCGTTAATAGCTAGTAGTCATTGCCGGGGACCAGGGGGCAGATCCCCCTTTGTTTTTGTTTTTTAATATTTAGCTGTTTAGAAATGTTAAGATTATTAATTGCACATTGCAAACAACATGTTGGAACTTTGAACGGTATCAGTCAAGGGATACCAACTTAGGCGTTTCAATGGGGGTCCACTGGGAGGAGGCCCCGAAAGCTTTTGGACTTTCGATTACAAGAATTAAAGATGTTCAGTATTATGGAAATATTACGATAGTTACCTATCAAATAATAAGTTAAAGACAACTATGGTGGGCATATTAAAATTCCTGAATATGTATATAAAAAGGTACTTGGTCATATGGCCTCAATGGGGGTCCAGAAGCTCAGCCTCTCAGGCCCAGAACTCTTGAGATGTGGTTAAAAGAAGACCATTGTATCAACTTTCACACATTGTAATGTTATTTGATATTTCTGAACTTAAAATATAGGTGATATTAATACAGGCCATCCCCCCCCCCTGACTTAAAATATGTTCGGGATATATCCCCCCCCCCCCCCCCCCCGTGATCGACGCTCAAACAACATCTAAATCATTTAAATAATATAATCAATATGTTCGTAACCGTACGGGGTGTGGTAAGATGCATTCAAAGGCAATAATCCGCCAAGAAGAAAGAAAAAAACAGTTTACGGGCTGGCATAGAATCCTTTGACCGAGATAACACTATTGTAAAGCACTTAGAGATGATATATTGTATTATATCAGACGCTATATAAATCTAAGCTTGTACTATTTTTATCATGATCATGTTTCTCATTTTAGAGGAAACACCTCCTTCCAATCAAATGAAAACGGAACTATCGACACCCACAGCGGCCGAAGGAAGGTTAGAAGACTTACATGTACACTTTAAAGAGATAGATTAGTCTGGGTAAGACTGAATCTTAGTAACCCAAAACTGCACAATAATTAGTGCACACGCCATAAGTACAATGTAGTAGTAGTAGCAGTAGCAGCGGTAGTAGTAGTAGTAGTAGTAGTAGTAGTAGTAGTGGTAGTGGTAGTGGTAGTAGTAGTAGTAGTAGAGTAGTAATAGTAGCAGTAGTGGTATTGGTATTAATGCCATGAATGGTCTCAACTTCAACTTACGTGTCGATTACACAGCCGATTTATAAAGTTTACATGCGATCATTATCTTGCTTAAAAGTTCAATTTGCATACAGAAATCAGACAATGTAGTGACAACAGCTCGGTCAGAATGCACATGTACCATGTGTTTAATCATATTATATTGAATAGCGCCCTCATATCGTTACCTATAAGGCTATAGATACATTTTTATGATTGCAACGTGTATAGAGCTTGACCTTTTTGACATGTTTGCCAAATATGAATGTGGTCTATCTAATGTTAAATAATTTGGAGAGGGGGCATTTAGTGCCCCGCCCCACTGGGCCTGGGAACATCAAAATAGATTGGCTCTATAAAGTACATAATCTATGACGTCATAAAATTATATTATTTGAATTTCTCAATTTGAACTTTATTTTCCGAAAGAGCATCAAAAATAATGTCCAAAATGTCGAAAATCAATTGAATATGTATTGGCTGAGATATGCCCTCCGAATGATATGTTTCCCAATAGACAATCAGTTTTATAATGCTCTGGTTTATAACTTTATGAATCAAAGCACTGTAACACTAATTATACATTGAAGTAAAATTCATTGGGATGGGCATATATTCATTGGATTTTGGACATTCGAAAATTATTTCTCATGCTCTTTCGGAAAAAAAGTTCAAACATTCTAAAAATAGATTTTTGATGACTTCACACTTCACCACTCTATAGGGTAAGCGTTCGTTTATATACTATATGGCGCCTCCCTCTATTTGAAGCCCCCTCTGATAAGCAATATACCCAGTAACTTTAAATTAAACATTTGTCTCTGTTCATTAAACTCCTCCAGGGTGAAGGTGACTGAAAAGCAACTGGATGAGTTAGCGGACAACTTTCCATCTGACGACATGCCATACAAGGCATTCTGTCGTCTTATTGGGATAAAGGCTAACAAAGCAGACAACATATACGACGAGCATCACAGGAATCATATAAGGGCCGTAAGAAAGTGTCTACAGATGTACAAGAATCGTACTGGTGCATTTCAAGACGATCTTCTCAAGATTTTAGAAGAAGCGGAGTTATGCGACTTGAAAGAGTTTATTCAGTAGAGTCAAACATTTAACAACCATTTAGCGAATTCGCCCTTAATAAACCGAACAAAAACAGTAACTACCCCCCTAAACATCTGCTTATAATTTTATAAACGATAATCATTTCACGAGATCATCTTATCACAATACTTTTTACAGTTGTTGTGTACATTTTGAGAACAATCCATATTTTCATCGCATCGTCGCTAAATGAGCACAGATTAAAGACGAATTGATCCAATTTAAAGGTCAGAAGACATTGCGCATGCCTGTTCATTGTTTTGAAACAGCACACATGATTTTATGCATTGATTATGGTTTATGAAACGATGCTGTTTGATATTCAATGCATTTTGACTATTTAATGGCACATGTGGTTAAATGCATTCACTGCATTTGTAAAAAAGTGCAATTTGAAATGTGCTTACTCAACCATGGATTATTCGTTACCTCTTATTTGTACACATTGTTTTCCTAACTACCATTAATGAAGAGCTTTCAACCCAAAAACCACTAAATCCACTATTTCAACTTCCGAGGAAAACAGGTTTATTTGTCCCACTTTGTACACGTGCCTATGGGAATATGAAAATTTAACTTTCTATATTTTGATTTTGAGTGAGTTATTTGTCGTAAAATGTGGATTCCTAGATAGCTACGTAGATTATACATGTATATATATATCGTTAACTCAATTTGTATGGAAAGTGGATTTAGCGCCTTTTGGAAGCAAGCTCTTCAAAGACTTTTTGAGAGACAAAATCTTAAAACCATTCTTTGTTTTGTAATATTGTGATCAGTAGAGGTGTAGTTGCATTCTGAGTTTGGTGTAAATCACCATGGGCCTTCGTCGTAGGTAGTTAGCCTTCATAGGTAAACGATTATTTTTAATTTGTGTTCTTTCAATATTATAATCATTTGTTAGTCATTTCATATTTTGAAAATGTATATTACTTTTAAATGATGAAGCATGTTCGAATGCATAATTATGATGGTACTTTGATTAAATGGTAAATTAGATCCATTTTGAATTCGAAAAGTGAAACAATTATACATTATTTTAAATGTTGTGATAATCCAATAATAACCTAAGTGTTGTTGTTTATATGAGTTTATCATCGGATTTGATAATACAATAATAGAAATCTACACAAAATGCCAGAAAGTTAAAATTTGTTATAAAAATGTTGAATTCATTGACAAAAAAAGTGA
The DNA here is from genome assembly GCA_037951105.1 of Echinarachnius parma. Taxonomy (NCBI): domain Eukaryota; kingdom Metazoa; phylum Echinodermata; class Echinoidea; order Clypeasteroida; family Echinarachniidae; genus Echinarachnius; species Echinarachnius parma. The sequence goes on along the minus strand of JBAMJV010008997.1, from coordinate 13,050 downwards.
TATATGTTTTTAGAAATCCTAATAAAGTTATCAATTGCATCATAACTTGTGGATTTTTCGAAGGTTTTACTGGTTCAAAAGAATGATTTGAAATAATCTTACAATGATTCGTTTTCCTCCTCTTAGAGGTATCATACAGATAAACAGAACTGTTATTATGCATCAATACCTAAAAGAGAGTTTGAAAACGGTTGCTATCAGCGAAATTTAAACTAAATACCGCATGCTTTATAACCATGTCAATATAACAACTTATATTGATAACGATGACCTGCCATCAAAGAGTCTTAAAGAGAAAGTGCAGTTTTTGTCGAACTCAAGTTCTGTAACTAAATCCTGCACCAAAACATTATAAGCTAATAGTTATAACTTGAAATGCTCGAAAAGAATACATAATAACAAACGACTAGGTATCAAGCCTGTTATCATTTAAAAAAAAAGAGCCATTCAAACACAAAAGGGCGCTCTCAAAAAACACATAAGTTTCAACCAGTTTATATTTCTAAAATGTGCATGTAATGCTCCTTTTTTATAACGGTAAATTAGAGAGATTGTCAACATTTTTGTCCGAAATAATATATTTATAGATATTTCAGCTGTTTAAGAAGCGATTTTGATCAAACGAAGATTATTATGTGATCGTAGATGTATGCTCTTTCAAATTTGACACTTAGTATTTCCATAACCTCACAAGAAAAAAATATTGAAGCGCCCTCTATAGCAAAACTGAACTATCCCTTTGATATTATGTTAACCGATATCTCATTTGATGTCTGATATTGGGATATTTCTACAACAAAATTAAGATAAAATTGCTATAAAAAGGATAAAGCATGATAAATGTGTATTTCCACTAAATACTTGTAAGTTATGGAAAACCGATTTGTATTATGATATGTTTAAATTGTCAAATACCGATCATTTTAAAATGTGTAAATTAATTGGTGTAAAAGTCTATTAAATGCTGCAAAGAGTGTATTTTCGTACATGTTGGTTACTTTGAGATGTTACAGAATGGGATATATTTTGATATTTTTGTTAAAAGCATGAAATTCCATTCCTCTTTTGAAATCTTCTTGTACAGCGTATATTAGCGTCAAAATATTTTCACTGAAGGTTAGTAAACAACAACAACTGCTTTTACTTTTGTAACTGAGTTATTAAAACAATGAACATTTATCTCAAAGACAAGCTCCCCTGGAATATTATACATGTTTTGCTTTTTCATGTTGAATAGAAATCACTCAATAATTGTAGGATAAAATGAATATGTTTATGTGAAATATTCAGTTATTCATGGATTAATAATATATGTTTATGTTATCATATGTGAATATACGTCGACATGTTCAAAGAATGAATTTCCAATTGTAGACAATAAATGAAGAAATATAAACCGTATGTCTGATATTGGGATATTTCTACAACAAAATTAAGATAAAATTGCTATAAAAAGGATAAAGCATGATAATTGTGTATTTCCACTATCATATACTTGTAAGTTATGGAAAACCGATTTGTATATATAATAAGAAATATAAAACAATTGTTTTATTGTCAAATAACGATCATTTTAAAATGTGTTAATTAATTGGTGTAAATGTCTATTAAATGCTGCAAAGAATGTATTTTCGTACATGTTGGTTACTTTGAGACGTTACAAAATGGGATATATTTTGATATTTTTGTTAAAAGCATGAAATTCCATTCCTCTTTTGAAATTTACTTGTACAGCGTATATTAGCGTCAAAATATTTTCACTGAAGGTTAGTAAACAACAACAACTGCTTTTACTTTTGTAACTGAGTTCTTAAAACAATAAACATTTATCTCAAAGACAAGCTCCCCTGGAATATTATACATGTTTTGCTTTTTCATGTTGAATAGAATTCACTCAATAATTGTAGGATAAAATGAATATGTTTATGTGAAATATTCAGTTATTCATGGATTAATAATATATGTTTATGTTATCATATGTTAATATACGTCGACATGTTCAAAGAATGAATTTCCAATTGTAGACAATAAATGAAGAAATATAAACCTTATGTCTGATATTGGGATATTTCTACAACAAAATTAAGATAAAATTGCTATAAAAAGGATAAAGCATGATAATTGTGTATTTCCACTATCATATACTTGTAAGTTATGGAAAACCGATTTGTATATATAATAAGAAATATAAAACAATTGTTTTATTGTCAAATAACGATCATTTTAAAATGTGTTAATTAATTGGTGTAAATGTCTATTAAATGCTGCAAAGAATGTATTTTCGTACATGTTGGTTACTTTGAGACGTTACAGAATGGGATATATTTTGATATTTTTGTTAAAAGCATGAAATTCCATTCCTCTTTTGAAATCTACTTGTACAGCGTATATTAGCGTCAAAATATTTTCACTGAAGGTTAGTAAACAACAACAACTGCTTTTACTTTTGTAACTGAGTTCTTAAAACAATAAACATTTATCTCAAAGACAAGCTCCCCTGGAATATTATACATGTTTTGCTTTTTCATGTTGAATAGAATTCACTCAATAATTGTAGGATAAAATGAATATGTTTATGTGAAATATTCAGTTATTCATGGATTAATAATATATGTTTATGTTATCATATGTGAATATACGTCGACATGTTCAAAGAATGAATTTCCAATTGTAGACAATAAATGAAGAAATATAAACCTTATATAAATTAACTGTCTTTGTTAAAAAGAAGAAAAAAAACCGTGTCATTGAAGGAAATAAAGAATACAACGTACTTTGGCACCTTTTTCGTAGTTGATGACTTGTAAAATAGGTCTGCCCGGAAAAACTCCATGAAAATAAACACAGTAGTGATTTTAGACTAATTTTCTGATGCCAAATCTCACTTAGCAGCCAGTTTACGCCCCACCCACATTTAGGGTCCAGAATCGGCAGCGTGATTAACATGTGATTGACAATTCATTGGCTTACGTCATCTACAGAATTTAGTTCTTTAGTCCGTTCTTTAGATGACGTCGCATTTTGGCGATTTAAAAGGGGCGTTCCCAGGACAATTAGATATTTACTAATTACCCCAAAATTGATTGAATTCATGAGAAATGACTGCCAAATTCTTTTTCTAGAGGAAAAATTACGTATAGAGAGCCTAATTGTGAAGATTAGGCCATCTAGACGCTGTAGTTCATTTAAGCAATATGCTCGTCACCTCATTAGTAACAGGTTAAATGGCTTAGTAGTTATTAGCACACAATGTCCATTGCTGTCAATGACATGTATGTTCAGTTTATTTGGACTGATAATAATGTCAGTAATTTTGTTAACATTATGCATTTATCTCTTCTTATATAGTTACCATAATATTGTAGACGTCTAACCCATTCATTGTTAATTGTAATTGTTATACTACACGTAGGTTGGGTTTATTTGTTTTCCAGAACATGAACAAATATGCTTGTTTGTGTGTACTGTGTATATCATTACAGTCACAAGTCAGTTTAAGAGGAATATAAGTAACGTTTGTGAGTGTTTTCATGTATGCGTATGTGTTATGTAATTTGTCTGTTTTTTTCAAATAGAATTTGTGTGTAATGAGTGGGCATTTTTGCGTTCTGACAGTGTGTGTGCGTGTGTGTGTGTGTGTGTGTGTGTATGTGTGCATTCGCTATTTTTGTGTGCGTATGTGTACATTTTTTTAATAGGGTACTTATACAAATTCGCTTCTGAGTGAATGTTTGTTTTAATGTACATGTGTGCGTGAGAATTAGTGTCATGTCTCGTCCAGCTAGTGACTATTGTGTATGTGTTCCATGGTCATGATGGTGCATGCGTACAGAGTAGATCTGCTTGCATTATAATACTGTATGTACTGTTTCCCCATAATATTATGCCAATACATATCAGTTCCTCATTCGTGTGGTATGAAGTGATGTTCCTAAATCAAACCGACTGGGTAAGGGTTATAAAATGCGAGGATTTAATCAAATTATTTAATCAAATATTTCAGACACATGTTGGAAATATAATCTAGTCACTAAGATTACTCCGTTCTTGTTTGACGATAGCTAAAGTTTATTTCACATATTGTGGTTCTTTGCCCATGTATAATAATGGGTAATACGTGAATTAGGTTGTGTATAGTATACATTCAATAACACCTGCTGCAATGCTCCCCAGTGGAGTGGAGAGAGTGTGCAATAAAGTGTGGAATTGTATTCGATGACCGAGGTAATAATTATAATGATATTAAGGGGCCCAGTGGGGTATTATTTGCCATTTTCGCGCACTTTCACGGAATCATGAATATCTTTCAGACTATTGAAGCTACCCCCTACAGACCATATACTCCTGGAAAGCTGAGAATGTGAGGAATCAAAAAAAGTAAACGGTTAGACAATAGGACTGAAAATAAGAGCTCAAAAGGCAAATATATTGAAAAAATAAAAAAAAAATGAAAAAATTGACATGCCATCATTCAAATCGCATCTTCTAAAAATCGTAGGGGTATACATCTTTGTTAATGTAAACATAGAAACTACAGTGATAGACAAACAAACTAATGGTGGCTTTTTCTAATATTCATCCATCTTCCTAGTGAAATCAAAATTTCAACAAAAATCAGAAATGGGACACATAACATAACATAATTTTTTTCTGTAGAGATACCTCTAAAAGCCACCATTATTCTCTTCATCTCAGAAAAATGAACAATCTCTCCAAATTTCATTGAATTTGAGTGAATACTTTTCAAGTTTTTAGAATTTTAGTCTAAAAAATCTGATTTTCGGCAAATGAGCTTGAAAGGTCATATACAAGATTAATACTTGTTTGATAAATGTGACATGAAAAAATATAGGAACATAACGGGATAAATAGTCGATAGTTGGTTCAATGGAAATTTAGGGTATGTTAATCACCTATAAACTGCCATGTTTATTTTCTGCATGACATTAGATGTTGCTGCTTCACTCTAAAACAAGAGAAACCCTATTTGGATGGTAAACATTTTGATTTGGGACAATTTTATTTGGTCTATTTATGAAAAGTACAATTAAAAATCTCCAATCTAAGCCAGAAAACAATCACTTTCGGCCCCCAAAATGTACAACATTGATAACGAAATTCTTAATTTGTCCTTTTAATAGCTACCCTCTACCCCACAACGTATGCATTTTCTTAAAGCTTAGAATCCATGGATCATTTTAAGATAAAAATCTCAATTTTGGTGAAAAAAAAAATGAATACCCAACTGGGCCCCTTAAATGCAGGTCCTCTGAAAGATCAGATCAAAAGCACTGAAGAGGCTAACCTGGATATAATATAAGACTAAACAAAAACAAATCTTGATAATGATAAATTACAACAATGTACAAATACGAATATGTAAATATGTAAAAGATGAAAGGGGTACATATACACCATAATGTAATGTAGCCAAGTACACATGGCAGGATAGCACATTTAAATCAACACTGATTGCATTGCCCTATTATGTTGTATTAAATTTTGGGATTCCCCGCTGCAACCATGACAATGAGCATCACCAACTCTGTATGTACTGACTCTGCCTTCATACTGAGCACAGTCACTGAACACGAATGAGTTGCGCATACATTATTATCACTGACTACGAATTATTCTGCAAACAGTACATTCGATTCACATTCCGTGTGTACCAATTAAAATATATCACGCGGAAAGGTGTGTTTCGGGTATTTAGATGGTAACCAGAAATAATAAATTCAGTTCTATATAATATATATATATATATATAAAAAACAATAAAATAAACTCGGAAACACGCTAGAATTCCTTGGTTAAGTCTATATTCAATTACTTTCGACCGGTTTCTTTCTCTTCAAAAAAGTAAACGAGGACTTTTTAAGTTAAATTTATTTATATATATATACATGTATATATACACAGCGGCACATTCTGCAAACAAAGTCTACCCGCAAGCGCAAAACACAAAACAAATCTTCACATTATCATACTTCAATAGATAATTCAGAGTGCACGTTGAGACAGAAGTATATTTTAATAACACTATTAGTTGACAAAGTCTGATTGGTAATCGATCAATGTAAATTAGCCGATTGAATTGTGTCCATAACATAAAATGAACCATGCAGGGACCAACGCAGGGGTGAGGCTTGTTGGGTGTTGAGATGCTGGTTCCTGATACACTGCAAGAGGTGTATCAGCAGAGAATCAATTTCGAGCCAATTTAAATGCTTTTTTTGTTTGTTAATGAATTGTAAGTTTCTATTATTTTATCTTTGCTCAAATATGCTTCTATTTCTCTCTCTCTTTCATTTATGCGCACTGAGACTTAAAGTGATTCATGTAAAGTGTTCAAATCCACGAAAATTACTTGGAGCTTCCTCGTTTCTCTTCTACCGTGTTGTTTAGCTTATGGTAAAAGAAGAATAAAATAGGGTTTGATTTTTTCAAATGTCCCTTTAGTATGAAGATAATTATCATTTAAATCTTTTATTTCTAAAGCGTTAATCAACGCCTTTGGTGACCTTTGACCTTGTCGTGCCTGCTATATTGTGACCGATCCCCGCCCGGCTATATTGCATACAGTCATAATACTAATAGTAGAGCTGCCGTACGTAATATGATATACGCGTACAGCTACAGCGCTACTTCGGTGCATATTTGCATTGTGTACTAAATACCACTAGCAAATTTGTTGAAGAAACCGTTTGAGAATCTACAAAGGAAATACGAATGAGAATGCGGCCTGGGAGGAGATCTAGAGGTTCATCAAGAAGAAAAAACAACAATTTGGTTGATAATTGAGATGCATGCAGAGCTGAGTCTGAGAAGCTGCATGCACGGGGTGCTCGCTCTCGGACTGATCGAGTTCTCAGCGTCGATCGAAGCCCCGGCCTCGGCCCGCGCCTCGGCATCGGGCTAAGGTACGTAGATCAGAATCAGAATCAGCAATTCAAGTTTGAGTGTAGATCGACAAATCTATCGCTTTCATGGTCTCTTTGACATTATTATTGTCTTTTTCACTGTGAAAATGACAATGATAATGTCAAAGAGGCCATGAAAGCAATAGATTTGTCGATCTAGTTGATATCTCTTTTGTTATGACTTATGATTATGAAATGATGGGCCTTCTCAAATTTGATATAGAATGGGTAATCCGTTTTTTGTGTTTTTTTTATCGATGCTCATTTTTGATGTATATATGTTAGGTCTATGGTCTGGAATGCACTGTGTCTGTGTAGTACTCTGTCAAACTCAAAAGACAAAAGTGAAATGTTGCAAAATAAAAACAATTATTGTCATTGTGAATTGTGGTGGTCAGGTGGTGCATTGGGTGGATTGATTTGATCCACCTCCCAATTTCAAATTTGTACTGGTCCGAGATTATACTTTAGCGGTCTTGACCTCGTAAAGTACGAAGAACCGTGGTCTCGGCCTCGAAAATGTCGAAAATTTTAAACCAAAATACTAAATCATACTCTCGGCTTCGGAAATGTTGTACGACTACGTCAAATATGTCAAACTTTCTGTACTGGCCCGCCCATGTTGTTGCCGTACAAAGCCGCATAGCTCTGCTACCTTGTGTGACCAACCTCACCCCCCCCCCCCCCCCCCCTCCGCCTCCATGGAAAATTCCGGCTAATCTGCAAATCTCTTACTTCAGGACAAGTTTTTTTCATTAGATATTAGGCTTGGCAATCAAAATGTTGGGGAAAAAACCTTGGATGATCAGTGTTTTCTTTTTGTCTTACATAAGGAAATTGACTTTCCATACCAATTGCCATCATTAAGCAACTTTTTGATTTTTATCCTCATTTTATAGCATTGGATGTGGCTGTTCTCTTCGACATACATAGAGGATTTCCGAGTACCGATAGAATGGACGTGCAATCTGCATGCTGACACGACTCACACGATTTGTGCTGGTGGTGACCCCGATTGACTTATGGTTAAGGTAATTCATTGAGAACCTTTTTCTTGGACTGGACAGAGATAAATGATAGATCTGTGTTCTGAAACTAGAATTTCATCTTCAAATTAACAGGCAAAATCAATGAGAGTTTATTTTGGCATACCAAATTGTGTGTCAAATGTCAATTGCTATACTTGCACAAAGTGATCTCACTGGGATTCGAAACTGGGAAAACAACATAGATAAATGTCAGAGGAGGAAAGAATTGCATTGAGCGCATATTTTGAAAACTTATCATGGGCTTGATTGTTATGTTATATAACAGAAAATCTCAATAAACAAGGGCCGACATTACTGGACATGAGAAAAGATTCAAAATGCATTGTAGAATTTGCATCAACATTCCCTTACACCATTTTCAGAATGATGAAAATTATTTTAGCATGATTTTATTTTGTATCTCTGCAAGATTTTCAGAATGTGGACCTTAGATTTATTATTTTGCTTATTAGAGACAAATGCATTAGGCATACTGTATACTGTATACCGATTGAAAAACAGATGAAAACTGCTACTGAAAAATTGACAATGGAATAAAATTAGAGTCAATAATAGTGTAGCTTTCGATCCTAACAAACTGAAGGGAAAATAACAAATTTGGTCCATGTTGATTAGAAATCAAATCCTATTTTTACTACATGAATACATGTTTGTGGTTCATTGTGTGCAATAAGTGCACATGACTTACACATTACTATTTATCTGATTGCATTCCTTTTTTCACAAATCTCACCCTCTCTATAGATTTCTTCAAGACCCATCAAGATTCTACACACCCACTACACCACCCAGAACAAATAACCAGGCCGCCAACACCCAAGTTCTCGCAGACCCTTCAGTCGCCATGCTCATACCCTGTGGGAAACGGACCCACAACGTCCATTAGCAAGGAACTAAGCTAGCAGGTTTTTGCAAACGGGGAATCCTGCAGTTCGTGTGCAAAATCAGGAACTTCCTACAGTAACAGCGGGCCGACCGTTCTTGGGTTTAAATCTGCGACACACTTTGGTCAGAATTATTCCGGTTATTATGCGACGGCACGATACAGCTCTATGGTCAACCAATCAACATGCTTGTAGCGAGGTAAACATTCAGCACATTGCTATCATGTGTAGTACATAGACAATTAGTTGGCGTGTTAACTATACAAGCCAGCCATGCGTTGTCTATACATTGCTTGTGACAACGAGATGTGACGTCATGCAGTCTACGAATGTACGTCCGCCTTCACCAAATTAGCGAAACTGCTTGTCAACGAAATAGTATATCCCCTAATGAAGTGTAAATAAATGTTGTGAAATTTTTTGCTACAATCTTGGAAACATTTTTTAATTTGGTCTTAATACATTACTGATGAGAAAAAGTGATGTTTCCATTTTTTATCTTTGGTCCCAGGGTGCATTTTGGCGATTTTAAAGATAATTAGCTAATTTGCATATTTGTGAAATAAGGTCAGGGGTCATTTTCTATCTAGGAATAGTACAATATTGATACAAACTAGTATTCTAGGGTATATTGGGGCAAGGATTCCATTTCCGGTGCTCGTTTGTAAGTGATGTATGGGAAACACTCTGAAATCAAAGATGGCTGCCCCTAATTTGCATATTTATGAATATTATTGATTTTCAGTGGCTACAGCCCCTAATAAGCAATAATTCCGGATTAGTATTTGTCAGTTATGTTCTAAGTATGCATTTAAGATATCAGAGATGAGTTGCCATCGTGGCAACCTCTAGCAATGCATATTATTTGCATAATTATGTATTTTACCTAATTTGCATATTCCCCAAAATAGAGTATATTGGGAACCCGGCAAGTAAAAAAGACAAGTAATACCACTTTTCCAAGGTTTTGGGGGGCAGCAGATCCATTTTTGATACTTATTTACCTGTATCACCATGGCATCCACCTCAAATCCAAGATGACTGCTCCCTAAATTACACATGTTATCATACACGACTATATTATTTCGGTTATATTAGATTGATATTATAATGTTTTGACTTTTAATTATTGGAATGAGCAACTAGAATATTTGAATCACAATGTAGTTGTTTGCTTACAGTAAGCAAATCATACTTTTATCAATAAAATGCCGTTTAAGTAGCAAATAGCATTATTTACTTTAAAATGACAATCGCGGCCATCTTGAATTTATGTGGGTTGCCGAGGTGATACAGGTAAATAAGTATCATGAATGGATTCGTTGCCCACTAAAACCTTGGAAAAGTGGTATTACTTGTCTTTTTTACTTGCCGGGTTCCCAATATACTCGATTTGGGGGAATATGCAAATTAGGTAAAATACATATTTATGCAAATAATATGCATTGCTAGAGGTTGCCATGATGTTAACTCATCTTTGATATCTTAAATACATACTTAGAACATAAGTGACAAATAATAATCCGGAATTATTGCTTATTAGGGGCTGTAGCCACTGAAAATCAATAATATTCATAAATATGCAAATTAGGGGAAGCCATCTTTGATTTCAGAGTGTTTCCCATACAGCACTTACAAACGAGCACCGGAAATGGAATCCTTGCCTCAAAATACCCTAGAATACTAGTTTTTATCAATATTGTACTATTCCTAGATAGAAAATGACCCCTGACCTTATTTCACAAATATGCAAATTAGCTAATTATCTTTAAAATCGCCAAAATGCACCCTGGGACCAAAAATAAAAAATGGAAACATCACTTTTTCTCATCAGTAATGTATTTAGACCAAATTAAAAACTGTTTCCAAGATTATAGCAAAAAAAAATGCTGCTTTACATAACCTGATAGACTAAAAGTTATTTGAGCGCGGTGAACGGGGCAATAGATCGCTCCCTGCGTCGTTGAAAGCTCTGTACGTCGCTGAGCGAAAACACCATAATATTGGAGCAGGACTTCTAGCGTATGAGACATGTTAGATGTGGACGTCGACCGTGGGAAGTGGTAGGGATGTTCGGCCAGTGATTGCCCACAGATCCCTCACCATGCTGATGCCAAATTAACCCGTTCCCTACGAGTTTATGAAATCCCCATAGACTTTGTACACAACCCACTTGGTTCCTGTGGTCAAGGGGTTAAGGCCCTACCGATAAGGCCTTCAAATTGATATATAGCATAAACAGTTCATTTCTCAAATACAACTCTTTAGCATGGAATTATTCACGCACACATTTTGGCAAAAATTAACAAAACCTTATTATAACAAGCACCTCGGGCACAATTGGATTGAATACCTTATGTCAGGTATCTTGTGTCTGGGCTTAAAAATAATAAAATACAAAGATCCTTGACGTGTAAAATTATCATCGCTGTATCCGGTACCTCTTGTTAGGAGGTTCCACTGTATCAACAAAGATAAGTTTTGCTGCGGGAAGGTAACAATGACCGAATAGTGCTCATAGCAACAATCTGTTATCTTTTTCAAATTCAATCAAAATAAATTTGATAATATATCTTTCATGTCTTCCTTATTACATGTGATAAAGGTAATTATGATTTAATGAAAAAGGATGTTTTTAATTTGAAGTTCAAATCAGTGGGCAGTACGGTACCTCGTTATAAGCGAGCTAAACAGGGTTTCCCTGTATGACATAAATTTATCATTTTTTAAAACTCAAACAAACCATTGTTTTTCTCAGATGAAATACTAATAAATAATATAATTCAGAATAATTGTACAAGGTTATTGATATAATGTATGATTGAAGTTGCTAATAACACCCATGAAGAAATGTGAGTGTGTATCACTATGCCAATTGTCCTTTTAACCCTCCTTTTGCTTGGATTCACAGAGGCTTCCCCTATTATGTGCAGGGTATTGAAGGGTCGGCCAACTCAATTGTATTTTTCATAGATCAGGATCAACCAAATGGCTAGGTGGACAATGTATGAGACACAATTATGCACAATGATCTGATATTTATTCTTTGTGTAATGTAGCTTTGTTTATTTTATAGTGATTTACTTTTGTAAATTTTGTTGTTCCAATTCATTCAAATTCGAATGTAACAATTGCTATATTGTATTGTTTATACTATGTATGTTTTGATGTTCAATGTACACTGATCCTTTCAGCACTGCTGCTGATCAGTTTGAAATGTATACCAAAATAAATAAATAAATAAATAAATTCACAGAGACACTACATGATCTGCACACATCCAAAAGTTTAATCAATCACCCAGTATTTCATTTTTTGTAACAGTTGCTTCTGCATTTATTGAAAAATTAAATACAAAGTATCCAAATAACAATAATTGCATATTGTTATATAATTGATTTTCATAAAATGTGTAAATGCTGTGTAAATACACAAGTTATTCAACCATTTGCATTGCTTCAAATTTCAGGAATGTAAATCCTACTTCAAAAAAGTATTTACCAGCATACACAAACAGGCGATTTTGTTAGTTTGAAATGTAAAAAATGCACACATAGTACCAGGTAAAGGGGGAAAACGGCTAGAAGCATGAAAATGTACAGTCAAACCTGTGTACCATGACTGCCAATCAAAGTGGCCACTGTAGAAAGGTGATCACTATAGACAGGTTCCATTACATTCCTTTTCTCTGCAAGGGATCTTGTTTGGTGGCCATTATAGGCAGGTTTGCTGCTATAAAAAGGTGGCTGCTATAACAGGTTTGACTGTACTTGAATGTAAATGTGGGCTCTGTGTAGTGATGTATCCGCAGAGTATGTGTGAGTGTGGGTGTGTGTGTGTGTGTGTGCGCGCATGTTAGATACTAACACAAAACAGACTTGTAGTTATTTGCAACTGGTTGACATAAAAGATAAATAATGTGCTCACACTGTCTGAAAATCTATATCTTTCATTCACTGTGTTATTAAAAAATAAGGAGTACATGGGGAGCAACCTCTACATGCAGTGATGTTGCCTGGGGGCGCATCCCCCCTAATAATTTGCCATAAAAATACAAAACATCACATGAATAGATTGGGGGTATGACAGGGTGAAGGGTGGGGGATATCTCTCCTTTGCATAACTAGCATACTTCTAAAGATATACATACAAATAATCTACCCACATACCCTCCCCAAATGTCGCCTATATATA
>JBAMJV010008996.1:0-16483 GCA_037951105.1 Echinarachnius parma | reverse complement strand
TCCGAAGGTTCGCTACTCCTAAAATGAAATCGGGTTCGTTATTCCGAAGGTTCGTTAGTCCGAAAATGAATTAGGGTTCGTTAATCCGAAAATGAAATAGGATGTGTGTACGTGTGTGTGTGTGTGTGTGTGTGTGTGTGTGTGTGTGTGTGTGTGTGTGTGCGCGCACTGGCGTAGTGGTGTGGGGGGGAGGGGGGGGGGGTGTCATGGGCCCCCCTCCCAAATCAATTTAAATCATTAATAAATCATAAACATGCATGCATGAAGGAATCATGAACATTAAAAAGGGAACAATCCCCCCCCCCCCCCTTGGGCTGCCAAGTGAAAATGTGATGTGGAAAACATCACTTGCGGGGATTCAAAATAGCAACCCCCCCCCCCCCACCCCCCCCCCCCCCCCTGCCCTTAGTTGCTATTTATGATGAAATACATACAATTCAGACAAATAAAATGTGATTTTTGACTGATATCAAGCAGCATAATCTAACTTTATGACATAATTATAATTATATCAAATTGATTTTGGTTTTATTTCATGTTTTTTTTACATGAGAAATATATGAATATATATATCTCATTCTTATTGCACTGTTTTACAAAGAAAAATAAAATACAATTTGACTAGAATTGTAAAGCCACTATTTGTTCCCATTCTCCCCCACCCCCCATGCAGCCACGGCAATTAGAGTAAGATTGATCCCCTTTCCCAAGTCCACACTGCTCAAAATCAAATCAACTCAATTCTTTTCTACGTCGTATTTATTTAATTTTCGGATTAACGAACCCTATTTTATTTTCGGATCAACAAACCTTCGGAATAACGAACCTTCGGAATAACGAACCTTCGGAATAACGAACCTTCGGAATAACGAACCTTCGGAATAACGAACCCGATTTTATTTTCGGATCAACGAACCTTCGGAATAACGAACCTTCGGAATAACGAACCTTCGGAATAACGAACCCGATTTTATTTTCGGATCAACGAACCTTCGGAATAACGAACCTTCGGAATAACGAACCCGATTTTATTTTCGTATCAACGAACCTTCGGAATAACGAACCTTCGGAATAACGAACCTTCGGAATAACGAACCTTCGGAATAACTGAACCTTCGGAATAACGAACCTTCGGAATAACGGACTGTAACCAGTACTCATTCTTTTCTGTAAACAGCTGAATGCGCACTAACAATGGCGCATGAATTGATCTTTGCTCGATGCTATGACGGGCAGTAAGTGCGAATTATGAGGCACCGACTCTGTAACATTGACAAAAATGGGAACCTGACATGGCCTCACTAACGACGTCCTAAAACAAAAACTACTCCACCAAAATGACTATTTTTGGTATAACTTTTCTTGGTATAAGATACCCTATCCCGTGAACCTAGTCATTGTGTTTATTTTATTTATGGCAAGTACCCCGTTCCTTTTTGGGGGTCCATACGAGAATGTCCATGAACTTAAGGGACATCATTATATTGTGATGATACAGAATTCAAGTGTTATGTTCACCGCTGGAAGTTATTGTTATATGTTGTTATTGTTGTTACTGCAGTATTGATTCATCTACTCCAGGCGAGGTGAAAAGTACAAACTTGTTAAGATACATTCAGACATTCGTCAGCTGTCTACAAGCACGTTGCGCAGCGTGGGTTGTTATAAACGTATGACTGAAACTGATATCAATATCACTTTGGAAAGCGACAATTTGTGTTGAACTCAGCTGGTTAAATAGCATGTCAAATTCCTCGGAGAGTAACAATCCGTGATATTCCCCCACCACCGATTACAAGAAAAGCGTACTGGCGAAGTTCCCTCCTTTTATAATGCAAATCACGATTGTATCATTTCATACTCATGACTAATTTCAAACCTCTAGCTTGTCCCATATTTGATTTAGGATACAATATACATGTATTAAAGACAACTTTATTGACAAATAACAAAACAAAAATATTCTTTATTCCTTCAATGATTGATCTCACCAAAATTTCAAAATGTATAACATCCTCTGCGCACACATATTATGCCCTTTGTGCTCCATTGTACACACATAATTAAGCATTATGAATAACCGCCGTACCGTGCCATTCGCCATTTGCAGTTACTGACATATTGTATCTTAAATAGAACAAAACAACCATGACAATTAAAGTCCCTGTTAATTGTGTAATAATTGGGGCTCGGATTGGTAAATCACACACGCGATGGCATCTTGCGAACGCCTTGCGCACGGTGCGAAATACAAACCGGCCCAATAGTGGGGGTTTTGTTTTCATGCCAGATATGATTACAACATTTTGCATAATCAGTGTCATGATGCGGGTCGAGTCGAGTCGACGACGGGTCTAGACCGAGTCAACAGGCGGTCGACTCACGAGTCGAGATTGGTGACAGGGTGTTGAATCACAAGTCAATGTGAGTGTTTTTTCCCCTATCGAGTCGAGTCACTTAACCCTAAAAAAGCCGGGCTATTTGAGGTCTTCCTACGCCTCTCTCTAAGAAATTATGTAATTTCGGAAGCCTGGTAGGTATTGAACTAAGTCTACGGGTATTTGAGAATTTCAAAGAGAAGGGGTAAATACAAAGTAAAACACAGCATAAAACATTTTGAAATTAATATTAATTAATGTACCTTCCCCATCTTCTTGCAAAGCGCTCGCCGATTTCAGATTCCATGAGTTCTCACTAGCCTCTATAGTTTCCATATGTATGCTTACTCCATTGGTTAACTGCTCTTCCGGATCAAACCTGCATAAGTACATGAAAAACATGTGCAATTTGCTGATGTCGATAATTAACAAGGCGATGACAGCATTTTGAGATAAATTGATATTCTGCTTATAAATACACTAATCTTTTTCTTAAGTTGTTACAACTTGTAATACACATTACAAACTTGACAGACTTAAAGCAGACCTCTGCCGAATAAGCCATGTTTTGCCCGGCAATTACATGTTCTGCCTGGATTTTATAGGTAGCGTTTTGCAGGCAAGTTGCATCATAGTCCTTTCCCCCGCCGTGTACGCCTTTTCTTGTCCATCAATTGGTTGTTAAATATGTGCAGCAAATCAGTTGAATTCAATTGAGTATTGGTTCAACGCAATTGAAAAAAATTGATTCGAGTTCACAATATCACAGTTAAAAAACATTAATCAGCTCAATATAATGGAAACATCAAAATGTCAACATAATGGGCCGTATGCATAAAAACAAGCAATTGCTTGTGCTAGCCTTTTGCTTAAATCGGTATGCACACAAACAAGCAATTGCTTGCAAGCAAAAGCTTTTGCTTACAAGCACAAGCAATTGCTTACTGCTCGTAAGCAATTGCTAACCAAACAAGAAATTGCTTAAAACCGTATGCATAAAACGAACCTTTCACTTGTCTTGATAAGCAATTGCTTGCGTTTTTTCAAGCACCTCCAGACCATCTTGAGCTCTTGCTTACTAAGGACATTCTCGTTTTAGAATCAAGTTTTCATACCGTTTCAGGATGATTTAGAACTCCTGGTTCCAGAGGTTATGTTGTGATTACATATTTAATCAAATGGCTGTTATTTTAGACATTTATATCCATGTAGGCAATTTTGTTCATGATTTGAAAATATTTGCGTAATAAAAATACTGTTGCCAGGTCGGGCACGACCAGGGAAAGCTGCTATGCAAGGGACTACACGACGTTTGCATACACTACGAATCCCCTTTGTTGTCATGCAGTGCGATGTTCGCACAACCGTAACGATGCTTTGTTCAACACGTAAGCAATTGCTTAGGCAAAAGGTTTCAGCACAAGCAAAAGCTTATGCATATGAAATTAAGCAATTGCTTGAACTTGATCTTTTGCTTGACAAGCTCTTGCTTGTGCTTGAAGCAATTGCTACGTTTTATGCATACGGCCCAATATGGCAAAAGCAATTACAAAATCAAAATTCATGACCAGTATGATAATTAAGAAAAGGGAGGGAGAGCGAGATAAGGAGACAGTAGAAGGAGACTTGGGAGTGAATGGATACAAAATATAGAAGGGAAAAGGAGAAAGGCAATAGGAAAGAGAAGACTGTACATTAGACATGAGAAACATAGTACAGTAATATTATGGTTATTTAAAGGGTACCACCGGGCATTATCAAACCAATGCTTAGTTGTTGTGGTACTATAATTGAATATCAAACATACTCTCATGAGGTCTGATATGTTTCTGTAATTTGAGAACAATGCAATTAATTACTACGACCTACGGAACCACGGCTATTTAGTGGTTTGCGCGCGCGACTTTTGTTTGCACGACCGCTCAATCAATACGCGTACGTCATATGGTAGTATGTGCGATTTATCGCATAGCCCATGCGATAGTTAGTATCTTGTCTTGTCTTGTCTTGTCTTGTTAATACTCCACAAATCGCCTCCAGCTGGTGGCTATACACGTGCAGGCCTTTATGCAATCAAGGCTATGCACTAGATTTCTGCCTTTTCAAGCAGATCCTTAAATGTAGAAGAATCCGCCGTTTTAATTTTTGATGGCAGTGAATTCCAGAGTGGAATGGTCCGGGGGTACAAGGAAAAACGGTAGCAGTTCTTGCAACTTAAGATAGTATCGTAGTTTAAAATGTGGCGTTGGCGGGTGCGAGGCCTCCTTTCTCGATTTTGGTTGTTGAGCGATAGGTGACAAATGTTTGCTGGTATTAGTGAGTGTGCTTCTTTGTACAGCATGGAGAGTCTGGCTATCGTACGGCGCTTCTGGAGCGTGTCCCATTTCAGATCATGAATCATGTTAGTTACACTGCTGGTCCTGCTGTAATCATTTGCAACAAAACGTGCGGTTCTCCTCTAAACTTTCTCCAAATTGTCAGTGTGTACCTTCTGATGAGGGTCCCAAATTGAGCTGCAATACTCGAGTCGAGGTCTGACAAGGGTTTTGTAGGCAATATCTTTTGTCGATTTATTACAATTCCAAAAGTTTCTCCTGAGAAGCCCAAGCATCTTATTCGCATTTGTGACGGTCTTCTCTATGTGTTTACGCCAGCTAACGTCATTTGATAGTTCCACAAGGGTGATGTTCCACTTCCTGTAACTCGGCGTCTCTCAAGTTGTACCTTTGCTGAATAGGCCTCTTCTTGTGAGTCATCCGCATGATAGAACACTTGGCGGAGTTGAATTTCATCTGCCATGCAGAACTCCAGTTGCACAGTGAATCGATGTCATGTTGGAGAACGCTGCTATATTGCGTTGAAGCTATTGGTCGATATAGTATTAGGTCGTCCGCAAATAGCCGAACCTTTGACGAGACGCATCCCGGTAGATCGTTAATATAGGTCACAAATAAAAGTGGGCCTAGCACTATCCCTTGTGGAAAGCCAGAGATCACCGGCGAGCTGGGTGAAGACTCCCCGTCTATAATAACTTGTTGGTGTCTCTTTGTCAGAAGGCTTTCTATTCATCGTTTGGTGTGACCTCTGATTCCAAGGTGATCCAGCTTTGCCAAAAGTCGCTGATGGGGTACGACATCGAAAGCTTTGCTGTTCATGATGCAGAGATCAACTTGCTGTCTGCCATCGAGCATCTTGGCTAAATCGTCAACAAGACCAGCTAGCTGCGTCTCACATGAACGACCTTTCCTAAAGCCATGCTGGCAGTCGTTTAGCAGAGAGTATTCCTCTAGATGACTCATCATGTTGGTATACAGGATGTGTTCAAGTTGTTTGCACGCAACCGATGTCAGGGATACTGGTCTATAGTTGGATAGTTTGGTCCTATCTCCTTTCTTGAAAATTGGTGTGATGTTGGCGTGAAGCCAATCATCTGGTAGTTTTCCAGAGTCGGGTGATTTTTGATAGATTGTTTGCAGTATGGGTGCTGCGCTTGATGAACAGGCTTTCAGTACTCGAGCAGGTACATCATCAGGACCTGGGGCTTTATGAGCTTGAAGATTCTTTAATAACTGTTCAACTCCGCACACAGTTACGTGAATTTTCGGCATAGGCCTATCTGGAGTCTCACTGATGCCTAAGTTCGGGATGGTAGAAAGATCTTCGTTAGTGAAAACCGAACAGATTTGATTGTTAAGAGCTGCAGCCTTTTCCTCCGCGCTGGAAACAATCCGCCCACCCGATGTTAGAGAAGAAACACCAAAAACGTATGGCATGCAGGCAATACGCCGGTGTGTGCTCGCACTTTGATGTACACACTACAACGACAGTGTTGGAGTCATGGTACACACAATGCCCAGCGCTATATAGCCACCAGACCATTCCTAATACAATGTAGGTTACTCTGAATGCATGCAATAGTACAGTGCTTGTATAGCGCTACGTGTATACGGGATAGATGCTGTTTCTGACCGCCAAGTTGATTTTGTATTCGCTGCACACAAGAGATTTTCGAGATTTTCTCTGCTTGCTGCGATATATCGCAGTTGCTTCCGATAAGAGGATCGTTTAGTGATATCGTAATCGGAACTGCGCTGACAGAATGATTGATAGGTGATATTAAAAATGATTCTCTGGCGATGTAGAAATACTTTCAGGATCACAGACTTGTTTTGTATGTTCATTTAAGATATGTCTTTGATGTAAGAGAGCTAAATCTCTGTCTGGTGGTACCCTTTAAGTTCTGCTTTGGCAAGTAAAAACAACTTTGGAGTACAGGGTAACGGAATACAATTGATAGGTGTATTGCATCAACAAAAAACTATTGCAAATTATATCACTCAATTCAAACTGCTAATTACAAATACAATTTGTTTGCAATGTCATAATAGTGAAATTATGAAAGCACTGCTAACGAATTTGGGTTGATGTACAGCAATACAGTTAAATTAATAATTTTGTATACATATGGACATCAACAGATGTGAATCAAAATTCAATACAATACAAGTACACTATAATGTCCTCATTTACTATGCTGCAAAAGTAAAATATAATTTTAAAAGGTAATAACTGATTTGTTTACCGATTCACTGTTGACCGAAGGAGAAATATATTGTGGCAGGTGTTCGTGTATAGCAATATAATTTGATGAACCATTAGTGGTGAATTACATACAAACAGAAATGCGTAGGATCAACTCATGCATAAGTAGAGTGTTCAGATTTACATTCTGTGACAGAAGTACATGTAACAATAATTTGTAAGATCAAAATTCATTTTGATCACAGATTACCATCCAAAAGAGAACAAAGATAAGGATGTATAACAATTAGTCTCGTCTATACACAATCTAGTAATGCACATGAAAACGTGTTGGGAAAACAAACAATACGGCAGTAGAACGCTTGTATCAAAGGGATAGTTAAGTTTTGGTATAGAGGGCGCTTTAATACAAAATTGAGTGTAACATTTGAAAAAGCACTCAACTTCATTAATACACTTTCGGTTCAAAATCAGCTGAAATATCTTTAATTATATCATATTGGAATAAATGTGGGGTCTTAGTAAATAATTAAACAATAAATTAAAAATGCTACACATTTTAGAAAATCGCCAAAAATAGTTGCAAAATTGTTTTGATGACCTGTTTATTAAATAATTATTTTAACCAAACATCACATTCAAATTTGTTCATAAAAACACATGGTTGAAACTTGAGGTGTTTGGAGGGACTATATTGTCTTAATGGCTGCTTGTTGAACGGAAACAGCCCTGAAACTTACCACGTATATGTTTTACTACCATTTAAGTACCATGCACTATAATTGTTTGTAATGATAATTTGCAAGTTTTAACTACTTAAATTCTGTTTGACAAAAACTGTACTTCCCATTAAAACTATAATTTCATTGATTTTGCATTCAGATTCAGCTCATATTTTCATATTTCATACATAATTCATAACATGAATATTACTAGTTAGTGTTTAAGAACATTGTCATTAAAGGTAGTGTTGAGTATTGGTATTTTCCGAAGTGACCCCCGATATTTTTTTGTGAGATAATGAAAAACTGGCTGTCAGATTCGAAAGAACATACAATTTTAATGACAAAATAAACTTGATTTTATCAAAATCGCTTCAGAAACTGCTGAAATATCCACAAATATATTTGGATTCAAAAAATTATTCACCGGCCATTATTCACCGGGCGATATTAAGATTGTTTTGAAAAATGTAAATAAATGCTCGAAGACTTATTTGAAAACAATCTAAATAGGTTTTTAAAAAAGTCGTTGATGATATCTCTATTGAGTAATTATTTTAACAAAAATTAAATGCACAATTTGTATGAAAAAGACTAAAACTAATGACTTGTTTAAATAGCGCCCTCATTAGTTGTAACGGCTCTTTTTGAATGATTACAGGGGTTTTACTTAGTCGTTTGTAATTGTGTATACTTTTCGAGCATGGTGAAGTTATGACTATTACTTTGTACCGTAATCATGGTAATGGGGCCGGTTTTGGTTACTAAAGTTAAGTTTGACCAATACTCAACTATTCCTTTAAGGAGTTATCATCAATGAAATAGTGGTAAGCCGTAAACCTATTATGGCATTAAAAGTCCCGCCGAAACCAGCTGAAATACTGTGCCGTCGTAAACTGGTAAAGTGTGTGAGTTATCATTATCAGACGATGTCTGATAGATACCAAACCCATTTTATATTGCCTTTTTCACATGACTCTGTTCAATCATCCTTGAGTATTAAGGAGAATAGCTGTCATTATGTGCTCCTCTGCCTCAATCTTAAATGCACAATTTTCCTGTAAGGCATGCTAAAAAAAATTATTATCTATCACGTCGCCCATAAGTATCACACACAGTAGTGCTACACATTCAGTGACACCCGCATCAAAATACAGCTGTTGAACAATGGGCCAATATAATCGTGCCCAGCCAGACTTCGGCGGGTATTTTAAGCAGATAAAGTAGAACGGTGTGTGACTTACTTCATTGAATTTGTCTTTTTCCGTAAATTTCTCCGAATGAATGATTGTTGTGTATAAGTCGAGGTAAACTTAATTTACAACATGCAATTAAATCAATGCGCCTTCGTGGCAAGAATACACGTTTAGCGTATGAGGGCACTAATGGTTGTGTAGATTCGTAATAAGACATCAAACTTGCTCGACGTCATCAAAACATTGGTGTCTCTTTTAGTCCAAAGAACGCTTGTTTTCGATTCTTGCGATGGGGTTTTATTTTGTTGTTGTACTATAGGATATCGTTTTGGTATGGGACATAATACAATTATTTATCTTAATATGTTAGCCCCTAGCTCTCTAGTGATGCATTATTCTCATATTTTGTGACTTTCAATGAAATTCTACTTTAAAATTCTATAGCAGTAACAAATCGTTAAAAATAATTATTCATTTTGATAACACATTCAACAGTAGCAGTAACACTGTTAGACAGCACTTCCCATGTTTCCGTTTTTTCTGATACCCATGGTGTTTGGTATCAAATTGTAAGAAATTCAATTGATATCACAGCAAAATTGCCTAGTCAAAGGTGTCGTTTAAAACATTGAAATTATTGATATCAAATTATCTATAGCATGACAAAACGGCTGCTATTTTGGGCGCATCTTTGAATTGGAGTGATCGCAACAAATATTTTGAGGTAATCCTCTAAAATATGGGTTCTTATTAAAATACTTGCAAATAAAATTGGTTGCAATTGTTGTAGAGATATTGCAACCTATAGTGACTGTTTCGACTGCAGCTACTATGACCAACCGATAGACGAGATAATTTGGAACAGAGTGGTTCTTCTTACACTAGTTAAAACAACAATATAAACAAGGCGATAGCTGTAATGTGTCTCGCCCTATTGCGCGCATTCATGCCAATCGAGTTTGGTTACAAACAGATGCAGGGTTGGAAAGTGATCAACCATTATAGAGTATTGCAGGTAAACTTTCAAATTTGACCTCATTTGACCTTTGACCTATATATGTGACCTTTGACCCCAGCATATTATGGAGGCCAGTATAGGGCATCTACCAATCAAGTTTGGTTACAAACAGATGCAGGGTTGGAAAGTTATCGACCATAATATAATCTTACCCCAGAAACTTCACATTGACCGTAATTTGACCTTTGACCTACTTATGTGACCTTTGACCCCAACATATCATGTAGGCCGGTATAGGGCATCGACCAATCAAGTTTGGTTACAAACAGATGCAGGGTTGGAAAGTTATCGACTTTAATAGACTCTTACCCCCAAAACTTCACATTGACCCTCATTTGACCTTTGACCTACTTATGTGACCTTTGACCCCAGCATATCATGTAGGCCGGTATAGGGCATCGACCAATCAAGTTTGGTTACAAACAGAAGCAGGGTTTGAAAGTTATCGACACTAATAGATTCTTACCCCCAAAACTTCACATTGACCCTCATTTTGACCTTTGACCTACTTATGTGACCTTTGACCCCAGCATATCATGGAGTCCGGTATAGGGCATATACCAATCAAGTTTGGTTACAAACATATGCAGGGTTGGAAAGTTATCGACCCTAATAGACTCTTACCCCAAACACTTCACATTGACCCTTATTTGACCTGTGACCTACTTATGTGATCTTTGATGACATAATTTTATGGAGGCCGGTATAATACATCTACCAATCAAGTTTGGTTACAAACATATGCAGGGTTAGAAAGGTATCGACCCTAATAGACTTTTACCTAAAATACTTCAAATTGACCCTCATTTGACCTTTGAACTACTTATGTGACCATTGACCCCAGCATATCATGGAGGCCGGTATAGGGCATCTCCCAATCAAGTTTGGTTACAAACAGATGCACGTTTGGAAAGTTATTACAATTTTTGTAAGCGTCACGAAAAGACGGACCGACGGACAGCCGGACAGACGGACGCAATTATTAAGCCCTCTGCAGACAGAGCCGACTCTACCCGATCCGACTGGTTTTCATTCGGATCGGCTCAGTTTTCAGTGCCTCGCGACACACATTTTGCCAGTCGAGAGACAGTCGGATGCCAGTTGAGGCCGATTCAACACGATGAATCTGCTCCGACCGACCGGCCCCGACTCTAGCCTGATTGAAACCAGTCGGATCGGGTTGAGTCAGCTCTGTCTGCAGAGAGCTTTAGTCTCCCTCCACCTCGGTGGGCTGGACAAAAACGTATATTCACGGCGGCGGCCGTTCATACAATCTGTTCGTTCCTATATATATGCATATGAACATACATACAGGCGGGTGGATTGAATGCAAAATACTACATGATTATGAAATACATACACCTCTCCTGTCAGAGACTTTTTCAGACTCGTCTTCCCGACTCGTTTCTTTCCCACGATCATTAATCGGGTTTCGTAGTTTGCCTTTGTTCCATCCAGCATCGCTTCACTGTAGGCCTTCAGGGCTTCTGAACCTCGGGCTAGAATCTCCAGTGGGACATTGAAACCTATTTTTATTCAGCAAGGAATAATAGAGTTGATTTTGTAAAAAGCGAACCAAAACGCATAAGACAAAGTAAACTGACATATTTGCACACATCCCAAATATCCCTGGATCATCCCTTCCATTGTATATTTTGAAGAGTGAGCATAGCTTTTGCTTTGCTTTCACAGGCTCCTCATGAGTGGCGCCATCATTTCTAATTGCCGCCGAAACGTGACATGTTTCTGGACTGAGTTGGCTAGGGCTAGTCAAATAGCATTTTAACTATTAGTTTAATAACGTATATTATTTTTTTTAAATATAAAGAAAACATAAATACAATGCACTGATTATATTGTTAGCATTGTGAATCCAATTATTTATCATGTGTTATGTTTGTTTATACTTCAACAACAAGTTAAGCATGATATTACTATTTTGTATTGTCAGAACGAGGCTGTTCATACGACCTTTGACTTGAAGGATATAAACGAGCGCGTAAAGGTGACTTTTAATTAAGTAGTTATACTTAGAAATATCATGGTATATAGATAATAATGTTACCAGAAGTCGTGCATTTATTTCCGCCCTAACGATGCATAATCTAGCATAATCTAAAAGCAACTTCATCGGCTTTAGACAGGATAACAGATCCATATCGATACTACAGCTCAATTGGTTAAGTGAAATAATGGGGTACAACAAATTTACATTTCCTTAACCCTATACAGGCTGGTCCCCCAAAAACAGAATGGGGCACTTCTCAAAATAAAGTAACAAAACGATTATGTCCATCAGATAATGTCCTTTCCAATGAAAACAAAATACCAAGAACAGTGATTTTGGACGAGTAGTTTATGTTGTACATAGGACGTCTTAAGTGAGACCATGTCAGGTTCCCAAATTTGTAATTTGTTTACCGAGTCACTGCCTAATAAATCGAAACTTCCTGCCGGTCATAGCACCGGACAACTATGCCCATTCTCTCGGCGCACATCTGAATGCACACGAACAATGGCGCGCATATTGCTCGTTATGTTGTAAAAATGCAAGTAAAGTTTACATTCAAATAATACAATTTCGACTCCGTATTATATAATTCAAATTAACAAAAATAAAGAGAAAGGAGAAGCAGGTGCAACCCCTGCACCCCCTTCCCTCAAACCCGGTTTGTGAGTTGTCCTTAACTACAAACATTCATATTAATTGATTCTGCATTATTACACAATCATCATTGCGTATGTATAAATACCTCGTTTAACACACAGTTATATTGTTGCACATGCATAAGACGTGTACAGATTATTTTTAGAGTAGATTTAAGGGAAAATAACGATGAAATTTGTTTACATAGACTATATTATTGATTTTTTAGTGAATACAGCCTCAAGATATCTAAAGAGTATTATTTTTTAATCATGTAATAAATCTGTAGTACAGATATTTCAGATTTGTTGCCACCATGGCAACTTGTAGATATGCATATTATTTGCATAGTTAGGTTAATTACATAATTTGCATATTTCCTAAAATTGCGTACATTGGAAACCCAGAAAATAAGAATGACAACTGATACTGATCAGGAATTTTAGCAACTGATATTTCAAGGTTTCAGAGGCAACAAATCCATTGTTGATACTTATTTTCACATATCACCATGGCAACCTTCTCAAATCCATTTCATTTCATTCATTATTAATTTCGTAAGTTGAAAATGAAAGGAAATAAGCAGTCACATTATCAAAAGATATTTTTGTGCGAGAACACAATGAACAACTTCGTATTTGTAAGGCGTGAACACAATGGACAACGCGTCTCCTCACAAAACCTGGAGGGAACAGATATCTGACATGAATTACCAAGAGCCCCATTTTCCATGACCACTGAAGCAAATCGAATAGGGTTTTCTGCAATATGTAAGTGTACGGTGCACTATTGTACAGCAATGAAGGAGGCAGGCACACACGTGTGTACTGTATGAAATCTCCTGGTTATCTGCCCAGAGCACATTTATTCAACAATGCACCAAACCATGTGGTCTCATTGTTATGCAAATTATACTCTTGAATATTCATAAGAACTGAACCACACAATAAACAGAGTAATGAATATTCAACTGCTAACCAATACCTGATGGATGCATATTCATGAGTGAATAAAAGGGTGAATAAATGAGTGAATGAATGAGTTGACTGAGTTACCATTAGTGTACAAAATAAACACCTACAAATTATTCCTCTTCTTACAAAAAAATGTCCCCATTTTTAAAAACAAACCAATTATACTTCCTTCCCCTACCGAATATCAGACAATAAACAGAGTAATGAATATTCAACTGCTAACCAATACCTGATGGATGCATATTCATGAGTGAATAAAAGGGTGAATAAATGAGTGAATGAATGAGTTGACTGAGTTACCATTAGTGTACAAAATAAACACCTACATAAGTAATAAGTTATAGTTTTATACCCTAAAAAAACATTAAGATTGATCTGCTATCTTTAAAGTTATCGTTGCAGAAGGGGGGGGGGGGGGGGCTGTCGGTGAAGAATTTCGAGGGGGGGGGGTGTCGGTGAAGATTTTTACTTCGAAAAGCAGAGTCCGAGATCCTTAAATGATCTCGGGAGTTATTCTGAACGTGCTGAACGTGTGTATCCGACATTTGTATCCTGAACAGCCACACATTTCAGACTTGGGTGAATTAAAACTTTTTAATCTTGTGAAAATTGCAGTTCTTTTGTCATGTATAACTTATTTGAGAAAATTAATGGATCGCTAAATGCAGTCTGTGGCGTATCCATAATTGTTTCAAGGTGGGCGGGGGGGGGGGGGTTATTTCGTCGACCAACATTTCCGAGGGGGTGGGAGTGTTGGTGAATATTTTTCAAGGGCGGGAGGCGGGGGGGGGGGGGGGGGTGGTGTTGGTGACGATTTTTCGAGGAGGGGTGTCGGTGAACAATTTTCGAGACCGAGATACGTAACAAATGTAAGGGCCGAGACCGAGACCACTTGGTTTTCGAGGGCAGAGACCATTGTCATAATGGACGAGGCCACTAAAAAGTGGCCTCAAGATCACTTACATTATGTAAAGCGGGGAGGGGGGTCCAATTTGTAATTTTGTTGGGACATATGGTATACGTCTATATGCCGTTTAACGCGGGTGCGAAATCTTGGGATTATTTGAGGGGGGGAGGTGTCGGTGAAGGATTTTTCGAGGCGGGTGGATGTCGGAGAAGCTTTCTCAAGGGGTGGTGTCGGTAAATTTTTTTCTTCGAGGGGGGAGGGGCGGGGGGGGGGGGCTGTCGATGAAGAATTTCGAGGGGGGGAGGGGGTGTCGGTGAAGATTTTTACTTCGGGGGGAGGGGGGTGTCGGTGAAGATTTTTTACTTCGAAAAGCAGAGTCCGAGATTCCTTAAATAATCTCGGGAGTTATTCTGAACGTGCTGAACGTGTGTATCCGACATTTGTATCCTGAACAGCCACACATTTTCAGACTTGGGTGAATTAAGGACTTTTTAATCTTGTGAAAAATTGCAGTTCTTTTGTCATGTATAACTTATTTGAGAAAATTAATGGATCGCTAAATGCAGTCTGTGGCGTATCCATAATTGTTTCAAGGTGGGCGGGGGGGGGGGGGGGGTTATTTCGTCGACCAACATTTCCGAGGGGGTGGGAGTGTTGGTGAATATTTTTCAAGGGCGGGAGGCGGGGGGGGGGGGGGGGGTGGTGTTGGTGAGGATTTTTTCGAGGAGGGGGTGTCGGTGAACAATTTTCGAGACCGAGATACGTAACAAATGTAAGGGCCCGAGACCGAGACCACTTGGTTTTCGAGGGCAGAGACCATTGTCATAATGGGACGAGGGCCACTAAAAAGTGGCCTCAAGATCACTTACATTATGTAAAGCGGGGGGGGGGGGGGGTGGGGGGGTTGTGGGTTGAACCTCTCAATCAGCCATTTCGTATCAAAGGGGGGAGTTTGAAACCATCCCGGTACGCCTATGCTCTAATGTACACGTTGATATATTAAGCAGATAACCATCGACTGGGAGGGGTGATGGCAAAAACTATACGTGCCGAGGTGATCTGCGAAGGTACTGTCATGCCGAGGCGTAGCCGAGGCATGATAGTTACCTTCGCAGATCACTTAGGCAACGTATAGTTTTGCATCTATCACCCGAGTAAGGAGATTTGGTTATTTGCTTATAATCCTCATATTATTTTGATCACAAACGACCTATAACTAACACAAAGTGCTTACAATTGAGGGAAATTAGGCAATTAATTAATACATTTTTAAAAATCCTGCACATGAACAAGATTCATGATATTAAATGCTAAGACCAAAGACGCTGGAAATACCGACCACTGTACAATTAATCCTGTACAAAGTGAATGGGCAGAGCGCGATGTACACAATTATCACGCACTTTGATACGCAGGCCTTTTCATTATGTTCGTCACAATAACAATGTTTACTCGCCTGACTAATAAATAACTTCAAGAACCACGTGATAAAGTTTGATGACCCCAAATTTGCATATCGCGCGTGAAATTTGTTATGCGCACTTGGATGCGCGTACCACTAATTTTTACAAACTTACTTTAGATTATTATTAATAGTTTCCTGCTAACTTGTCAGTATCACTGTTCATTATATTTGGTCATCATTGCATAGCGGTTTCACCCTTAAAGTAATATCACCTTTTAGTAAAGGTATAGGGGAAATTAAATTTGACAAGACCCGAGTTATCATCTCAATGATCTTCACATTTTCGAAAGTTTATATTTTTGATCGATTTTAAATTTGCAATTAACTTACTTCCTGTTTGTTTTATGTTACATTGTTAGTTTTTCTTATATTTTGTGATATATTGTTTTGAATATGTGTATATAAATCTGTATATATTTGTTATATTGTGCTAAATGTGATTTTCTTCAATACCCTACGACAGGGTGACATGAGAAAATAAAACATTGAACATTGAACATTGAAACATTGAACAATAAAGAATTAAATTAAAGACAGTGCGCAGACTGAGCGCGCGTTAACATTAAAATACGCGAGTAGCCATTGCCATTTTTTTCTCTACACGGTAAGATCTTTAAAATAAAAAATAAAACAT
>JBAMJV010008995.1:0-46984 GCA_037951105.1 Echinarachnius parma | reverse complement strand
ACTGTTATACTTGATACTTGATGAAAATATCTCCTTAAAAGCGCCATTCGGTGCTGTCCTGGAGAGGCAGTGCAGTGCCAGTGCCAGTGCAGTACGTGGTTATGTTCTATTTACAGGTGCTTGGCTGTTACTGTGCAGGTGCGTTTGTGGTTTCTGTAATGAGTAGGTTAATACTTGATGAAAATATCTCCTCTAAAGCGCCATTCGGTGCTGTCCCGGAGTGGCAGTGCGGTGCCAGTGAAGTACGTGGCTATACTATGATGTTCTATTTACAGGTGCTTGGTGTTACTGTGCACAGTGGCGAAATGAGGCCAAACTTTTTTTTTTTTTGGGGGGGGGGGGTTGGCAGACAAAAAAAACACCACGCGGTTGCCAACTTTGAGCAAGCGGAGAGTCCGTGACTTTGCGAGGGAGCGAAGCGACCAAGCCCGAAGGAGCGAAGCGAATAAGCGGGGGGGAGGGCAGTGGGAGAGGTTTTTGCATTTTTTACTTGAAACTGTGCAATCTGATGCATATACCTAGGAAGGAAATTCGAACTTGAACGCCAGTGTCACTACTATGTGGGTTAAGCTGCGTCACGATTCTTACGATTACCTGGATACACAAATAGTTTGTCAGAACACATTATTGATAAAATATGCACCCCAAAATATATTCGCAAAGTGACAAATATCACAATAATTAATAATCCCACAAACATGAACAAGGTATCACCAGAGACTTATACAAGACCGATCCCGACGGGAGCAAAGCGACCGAAAGGGCATAGATAGGGGGGGGGGGGGGGTGTTGATGGGGAGATGGGTGTCCGCCCATGCACGGTATTAGGGAGCTTTTGCAATTTTAAACTGTGAAATTATGCAATCTGGTGCATACCTACGAAGGAAATCGGGACTTGACATGAAGTAGAATGTGACTTATCATGTTCCAAGAAACACCCTTTATTAAATCACCAGAAATAAGCCATGGTTTAATTTCATTGGCGGGGGCGGCAAGAGGCCCCCAAGCCCCCCACCAGTACGCCAGTGACTGTTCATAGTGGCAGGTTGCATTTGTGTTTTCTGTAAGGAGGAGGTTACACCGGTGAGAACTTGCGCCCGATATTATCTTTGCCAGCAGGGCTCCACACTTAATACCTTTTCTGTGAGTGACCCGGTCGGGCCAGTGAAATCATTTCTTCCCCCTTCTCGTGGCCCGAAAGACAAATATTACTGGCCACAACATTGTAATTTCAAGAGTAAACTGTTTACTATTCAAAATATCACTCTTTTCTGAACAAACCTATGGTTATAGATGAAGCATGACATGGAAGAAAACAAGATTTTCGAAAATTTTTGTTGAATGTCTGGTTTAAAATCTGCCTGCCCGATCGGGCCACCAAAATATGACTTTTTGCACTTGTCAACAAACTTGCTAGATCCCTTTTATTCGGACAGGTTTGGAGAGGTTCAGACTGCCCTGTATACAAAAAAATATCTAAGGGATCTAGTAACTTTGTTGGCATGTGCAGAATGTGATGAATGGTTGGTATAATGTATAATTTTTTTAAATCTGATATGTCCTCTGATTATTGTGTGAACATGTTATGTTAATTGGATGTTATATGGCCAAGTAATGAGCGAAATCGCAAAGTGATATTTGATAACTCATTGTTCTGACTTTGCACACAGTTATGACTTTCTAGTGGATAGTAAAAATCCCCATTGAAAAATAGCTGTGCTGACTAGGGTGTTCCGCCCATTTGTGGAAATGGAAATAAAACACATTTCAATCGTAAATATATTTCTAACGAAAGGGATATTCGAAAATAAACCTGTTATATGCTTCTTTTGGTTATGAAATACAACAAAGTATGAGAGAACATATTTTAAATGAAGTTTTGAGGATTGGACGATGTTACTATAGATCCCTTTAAAATCCCTAACCTCCTACCAAATCCAAATAAAGTCCACGATCATTAATATCAGTAAATGGAGAGCGGTCTCGTAGTCTGATTTCATCTCCTAATCGCATTCCTCGAGAAGCATAATTTGGCGGAACAGCGATTCATTGGCTCTAGATATTATTACGAACACGAGTCAACTAGTAGGAACGAAACACGTGGGCGCTGTTTTCTGAGAAATGGTGTTCGGAGGATGAAAGGATGGTTTCTTTCTATCATAGTTTATTCTAGTTTGATATGCACACCGATAGCTAAACATACGACGTTAATGACAATATGGACAGTAGGTACAGATTCTCTACAGAAGTTACACAAACGGGAGTCATATTCAAACGTCATTTATTGCAACTCAAAAAGTGACTTAAGATCCAATTGGATTGCATACAACTGATGATAACAATGGGTTCGGTTTATAGCATATTATATGAAACAATATCATCTCTATACAGCGCTTTACATTATATTTTCCCTTAACTTACAAAGTAAGTACAAATTACGATTAAATATTTTCAAAATTAAAATTATGTAAATCGTACTAGGTAGAAATTGACAATTTAGACATATTACTATGACAAACTCTCATATCAGATACTAATTACGTACAATGCACAATCTCATTAATAACTGATATATATATTCGCATTGATATATATTTTTATATGCTATAATATATTTCAATACATTTGTACTTTAGTTCCTCTAGATTCCGTAGATTCCCGTAGATTCCGTAAGCTAACAAATAAGCGGTTTTAGGTTATATATGCCTATAATATATTTCAATACATTTGTTCTTATTCCCTAGATTCCGTAGATTCCCTAGATTCCGTAAGCTAACAAATAATCGGTTTTAGGTTCTTAAGACCTAAAGGTTAACATTAAATCCCCAACATTCAACATGCTGGGTAGTATTTAGAATAACACAGCATGTGATTTGTTTTCACTTATAAAAATTTGGTGTGTGTGTGTGCGCATTTTATGTACGGACTTTCATATTATACAAACTTGAAGTATATTATAAAGACCGTTTGACATTTTATTTGTGTGAAATTGTTTCACTACACAATCAAATTTGCTGGAATAGAATACTGTCCTGTACATGATAAGGACGTCTTGAGAGTGAGTTTGATTGTGTGTGTGTGAGAATAGCTCCTTCTTTTCCCCCCCCCCCCCCCCCCCCCCCCCATTGACTACAAAAACCTGGTGGGCCGTGTTTTTAACAATCTTTGATTTTAGGAATTGCAAAATATGGTAGGGAACAGGTAGAATTCATCCCAGAGGAGACAGTGTTCTATTTTTTATTCAAAAGAAATGTGAATCGCAGAGATAATTCAGCCCCCCAAAAATGATGCCATACGTGCACTACAATAACTTTCTTACGTAACATTGCCTACCGTATAAGATGAAATATTATGTTTTCGAAAAACAAGCAATCTCCTACTTAAGTATTTTATATTTGTTTATTTAGGACATAAATTAAACGTATATTCATATCTCAATCGTCCGGATGTTTTTGATGATAGGCAGGATGAATGCAGCTCGTGTCGTGTCACTCATTTTTTCTGTGCCCCCAATCAATCGGCCGAATAATAATTTCTTCCTGCAAGATCATTTACAGTAAGTTCATTCATGTCTCCGGACTTTGCATGGGACACCGATAGAGGTTTAATCAAATTATTAGCGTCGACTGAGCGAACACATTGTGCATGATATGCAATTGAGGTGATTTCAAAACGGTTCGAATGTACTTTGGTTCACCTTATCCACACCATTTTAACACCATTTTAGTATGGAGGTTAATTTTTGGACAGTGTTTTAAAGTGCAGATGTCGACCATTTTTAACATCAGTAATATAACATATGTTAATAAACACCTCACCAAAATGTAGTACCTTTAAAGGTAATTGCCTTCACAGTGTGTAACAATGTAGATCAATTAAAACATATTAACAGTTAGATATCGAGTTACAAGTATTTACAACTATTACCTGAGAAATTGGTGTCAGTTAAATAACTACGAGTTCATTTGATCACGTTGACTTCCAAGGGCAAAATGTTATCGGCTTCAGAATCCCTCTGTGTGCATACTAAAAGCACTGCAATAGTATCACATCGGGGTGCAATGGTGCCCCTCATGGTTCAATTAAACGCAGAAAGGGCCGCCCAATGCACCTTTATGTAACAGTATTACCATTGGCTATTAATTTCTACTTTATAGGGGAACAGGGCACAGGGTAATATACTGGAAAATATAATAAGATACCCTATATATAGGGTTCAAAATGTCAGGCGCTACATGTACTGCCTAAGTAGCAATTATCTTAGTGCGAATATAGCTACTTGCAGAATGTCATTGCGTATATGCTCGTCTAAATACCTCTTTAATTATATTAACCTGTACATATTTTCTTTAAAACATAATAGGGGATCATTATGTGAAGGTCATGATATTGCTGTATAATTTTAGGCGTTCGATTAACCCTATAACGTTACGCGACGATTTTCTGCGTGTAAATTACATTTTGTCTCTATGTTTTTAAAATTTTTAATATTGCTATATGTCTGTAAATAATATGTCTATACAACTAATTTATATTAATAGAACGTTGTTCAATGACTTTTGGCCAAGGAAAATGGAATCAGCATTGTTTTAATCCAAGATGGGTACGACTTATATGAAACTATTGCAGTGAGCGTGGCTAATTTGAAGATAATGGTGATGATGATGATGATGATGATGATGATGACGATGACGATGACGATGATGACGATGATGACGATGATGACGATGATGACGATGATGACGATGATGACGATGATGACGATGATGACGATGATGACGATGATGACGATGATGACGATGATGACGATGATGACGATGATGACGATGATGACGATGATGACGATGATGACGATGATGACGATGATGACGATGATGACGATGATGACGATGATGACGATGATGACGATGATGACGATTATGACGATTTTGACGATTTTGACGATTATGACGATTATGACGATCATGACGATCATGACGATCATGACGATCATGACGATTATGACGATTATGACGATTATGACCATAATGACGATTATGATGGTGGTGGTGATTGATGAGGAGGAGGAGGACGAGGATGGTGGTGGTGGTGGTCGTATTCATGGTAGTGGTAGTCGTGGTCGCGGTGGCGAACAATTTTAGGACGGTATGCAATATCATTAATGCCATATTGTAGTTGGTCAGTAATAAATTGATTATATTTTCTTCCTCCTCCTATCAAGTTTTGTCCGAGCGTCCCTCTTGTTCCTAGTGATTTTGTATCGAAAGGATTAAATTAGGTGTCCTTATGTTTTTAAAATCTCCTATCAGGTTTTGTCCGAGCGTTCTCCTGTTCCTTGTAGCAACCGTCCCGTCTCTCTGGCTTCTAGAACTGACCCTTCTGGATGATCGAATGGAATACTTCACCTACACCGGGGGCCAGTGTATAGCACCGGACGAGGCCGATCAAAACGACACCACACTGGTCGCTCAAATATCTGGGGTAAGTAATACTACGTTTGTTTGTTTGTTTGTTTGTTTGTTTGTTTGTGTTTGTTTGTTTGTTTGTTTGTTTGTTTGTTTATTTGATTTGATTTTAAGTGTTCCTTTAAAAAAAAATTAACCCTGTATCTGCTAGTTTATTAATTAACCAATATATATATATATATTGCAACGCCAATGTCGAAATAAAGTTGACTTGTTGATACAAATTTGTAGAACGGATGCCAAATGTAGTAGTGAATCAGATTTGTTGTAGTGACGAATACATTATACAAAAAGGATTAATTATAAAGTCATGTTTCATAATCAAATCAAATATATACATATTATCTTCATGTATAGGTTACAGTGCCGCTCTTCCTCACGACTCAGAGCTGGTCAATCGCGCTCCAGCAGGCCCTCCTCTTCGTGCTCATACTCGGTCGCTGGTCGCTCCCCAAGGGGGCCCTCACCCGGGACCAACTGTCACAGCTCCTGCTCGTCTACATTGGGATCGCCGCCGATATACTCGAATTCGTCACGGAAAATTTGAAACTTGAACAGGTAGGTGGGGGAGTTTTTCGATACAGAATGTAACTTATCGTGATAAACGTATAGGTGTTAAATCATCATCGTTATCATCGCCTTCATCTTACGTAAGATGATGTCCTCGCCGTCATTCTTATTAGTCATGTTAGTAGTGTTGTTATATATTTATCCTTTATTTTGTTACCTCAAAGAGGTTCTTATTGACATTCGAATATTATTTCATATAATAATTGATACATAAAACACAATATACATATCGAATTTTTAAAGTGACACGAATGGATTTAACTTGGCATAATCTTTTTCAAAATGTATCGTTGTTGGTTCATACTTTTCGCAATTTAACGACCACAAATAAAGGAGAAACACATTTTTACTTTCTCCCATTGATCTATAGTCAGATAAGTGCATTATGTGCATGCATGTACATATCCAACCGACCTCCCCCGGTTTTAATGCCACACACAAAACAAATCCCACGTGCTTCTTTCGTGGAAGATAGATCACCTACAGCCCATATTACTATATACCACACATGATTTAATGAAATTACCAAAATGGACCGATCAAATCGCGGTGAATTATTTCATTACGACGCTGAACGTGGCTAATGAATATCTCGACCACAATTGACTGCGATCTCCTTTTTATTCTGTTTATTTCGTGGCTCATATATTTAATTGTGAATGCGGCTTCCGATAAAATCTGGGAGATGTACGAGGATGAATCCAGAATTCCAATCAGAGAATGAATCAGGGGCATAACCAGGGTAAAATTAGACAGTGGCGTAGCCCGTAATTCTGCAAGGGGGCTCCAAAATGTGCGTGCATGCTTCTAGTAGGGTCCAGGGGGCGGAGCCCCCGGAAGCTTTTGGATAGTAGCTATGCAAAGCCCCAACTTATATCACGACTACTGGCTAACAAGCAGGCAAGCAAAACAGGAAGGAAAAAAACCTCAGGAGGCCACCCGCCCCCCCCCCCCCCCCTTCCCCTTCGTCACAATTAGAATTATAGGGGACCAAAGTTGCGCGAACATCAACATTTTAAAGCAGCCTGTATTGTAATATTAACACTAGAGTATTTACTAAACAGGAATGGTTTTGGATTTTTAAAAAATGTCTGCTTGTAAAAATGCAAATTAGCAACTTTGCATCATACATATAACGTATTATAACTGTTGCACTCTTTGCTTCAAACTGCATTGTCGTTTTGTTTTATTAATTACAATTCCACCCATTCTTACGGGTAATGGGTAGGCCTACGCATTCATACAATCGTCACTGAACTTAAGTCATAACTATGATACTAGTAAGTGGTGACCCTGAAAACATGGAAGGACTCATTAAAGGTGGTATCTCACCGGGCTGGAGACTAGTTGGCGACTAGTTGGCGACTCAGTCTCCGCTGGTCGCGGAGACGTCTCCGCGACGTCGCCGCGACGTCTCCTGGAGACTAGCCGGGTCTCCGGGGAGTCGCGGGAAAATCAAACATGTTCGACTTTTTCAGTCTCCAGCAGGTCTCGGAGACGTCTCCGCGACGTCTCCGCGACGTCTCCATCAGTCGCGGAGACTAATTTTGTCCGCGACTGGGAAGACGTCGCCGCGACCTACTGGATACCAAGGCGACTGAGAGGAGACGTTGCGGAGACGTCTCCGCGACACTACTTGACGTTGCTTGACCCACTTTAGAGACCACGTGTCTGAGTTCTTTATAATTTGGTACAGTTTGTTCCTGCTCCCATGGATACGTCGCGGAGACGTCTCCGAGACTTCGCCTTGGTGAGATTGCGAACCATTTTCGGGTCTCCCGAATCGCAGCGACTACCGCGACTGATCAGTCGCGGCAGTCGCGGCGACGTCTCCGCCGGTGGGATACGCACTTTACCTCATCCCCTGTAAAAGATATTAAAACGCAACATGCTGTCATCTGCAATGCTAGTTATGTTTCCGAAAACATTTTGATTTCAGGTCTCAGTTGAAAAGCGGTTTCCCATCATGTTTTGTTTTATTTGTCTTTCGTATAAAGAGTACAATCGTTTGTTCATAGTTTAGCATTTTGCTATCAAAGGTGTAACGATTATTAAAGGGAATGTATCCGTGTAAAACATTCCCCCATCATGTTTGTCGGTAACTGGGGATGTAGACAGTGGTGTTCACGCCAATAATTCGAGAACAAAAGTATGGGATAAATCTGTCCCAAAATAAAGAAGAAATACATAAGGTGCGTCCCCAATGATGTGCGTACCCCCAATCAGTACGACCACACTACGCCACTGGATGTGGACGTGGTATCTGAAGCAATTCATGCTTGGTTAAATTATGCATTTGGTAATGCAAAACGTAATGTTATGTAAATATTGATTCTTTATTTCTCTCCGAAAATGTTTGGCACACAGGTTCGGCGCAACCCCATCATGGCTGTCATGGTATCCTGGGATTGTGGACGTGGGGGGGCTGGTGCAATACACGCTTGGTTATCAATGGATGCATTGGCAACTTGAACAGCAAATCTTACTCTTGCTTATAATGACTTTAAAATGCTGTTTCTGAATATTGTTCTAAATTTTTTGTCCAACAGGTTCGTTGTTACCCCTTCATGGTTGTCACTATACTGGGGACTGTGGACATGGAGTCGCATGCAGTGTACCTTCGGTTATAGTACGATTCTGAGTCATTGGAAAATCAAATCTTACCTTGCTGCTGTATGAGATACAAATGTTGATTCTAAATAAATATTCGTTCTACAATGTTTGTCGCAGGTCCGTTGCAACCCCATAATGGTTGTCAGTATATTTGGACTGTGTGCGTGTGGGGTCTGGTGCAAGTCACGCTTCCTTTTTTTAAGGCTGCAGTGGCAACGTTAAAAGCAAATCTTACCTTGTATGGCTCGAAATATAACTTGTAAATATTGTTTCTACATTTTTTCCCAAAAATTTTTGTCCAACAGGTCCGGTGCAACCCCATCATGGTCGTCAGTATACTGGGACTGTGGACGTGGAGTCTGTTGCAGTTCACGCTGGGCCTGACGGCGACCAAGGCGCGGAAACCCAGGGTAGCGGGGACCAGTCTACGTAAGAAGAAGAAAGAGGATACCCCAAAGGTAAAAACGAATGTGTGTTAATGCTGCACTGGAGGGCAAACGGAACAAATGTGGGGGCTTGTCCGGGAGCGGATTTCTATTTAAAGGGATACATTAACTTTGTTACATTCAACCAAAATCACTTGTCGCTTTCACATTCCTCTTGCAACTCGTTGTTTGGCTTATGGTATTTACCAGAGAGGTCTTCCCACCTCTCTGGTATTACATTTAGGGTGAAAATGGGTTTGGATTGTTCACATGTCTCTCATAGTATGAATATATATATATGATTGGGTTTAACGCGTTTCATGAACGCTTTTCGATTATAGTAAAACAAATCAATGGGTAGTGGGTGGTAAAATATGACAATTTCCCCCTCTTTAGCTAGTTAAATAGTGTCCATTTTCTATGAAACTTTAATTAAGGACTCCCTTTTCAACAGCATATAATATTAAGCACATAATTACCAATGTTGACACTGATCCACAAACTGTCCTCATTTACCAAAACACCAAATAAGCTTGTTTGTAATTAATATGATAACAGTAAGTTTTAGAGTGGCTTGTCTTTTATTTCTCGAGGAGGTTTGGAGTATGTTACCTTCGAACATATATTCACATTAAAAATGTTGCCCTTGATCAAATTATCAGAGACGTACCTTGGTGTTTAGGATTAAGAGTAAATAGATAACAGCTGTCATTGATTTAAAGTGCTAAAAGACAATGAAGGTTAAAATGTTTATGATTACTGCAGTTCGTTTAAATTATCCTATTACAGATTCACGATTGAGGTATAGCTTTACCATTACAACTATAGGAAAAGCAAACCTTGAAGGCAATATAGTAAGTCTATGATATTTAATGACACAATGCGAAGTACTTTTAATCTATAAATCTTTGACCATGAGAGATCCATTACAATTAATGATGACCTCGTCCCGCCTGTCTGGGTGTGCCTGTAATTTTAGGCCAATTAATTACAGTCCAAGATTTATCAAGGTCTCGTTCTCATATCAATATATCATCCATCAGCTCATTTAGGGATATATCTAAGCCTATAATTGGAATGATTGGAATACATTGACAGTGTTCGTGATGTCGGACTAATTATTCCCGCCATGGCATTCATGTCGTAATACGGATGAGATGCACGGACGTTGAAGCAATAATCCTTACCTAGTTAAAGGACGGGTTTTTGGTTTGACCATGAATAATACATTTTGTATAGAACGAAAAACAGACAAACGTATCAAGAATTTGATGAGATAAATTGCAGAACTCCTCGTTAATGATTATTTGGATAGTTACAGTTACTTATCTCTAATTTGTATTCAACTGGTAATATCATATACACGCTAAAAACACCGGGTCAGACTGACCCGGAAAAGAGTCCGTTGGGGCCACACTCCATTCCGGGTCAAAAAATGACTCGGAATGGGGTCAAATGTGACCCCATTCCGGGTCTTCATGACCCTATTACGGGTCATGTTTTGACCCTGAACGGAGTCGTACTTCTATGAGACGGAGGTGTAGGGCATCATGGCCACGGGCGTAGCGACTTACGTAATACCTATTCATCAGGGGGGATGAATGAATAGATCATCCCCCCCCCCCCCCCCCCCAGTTGAATGGGTATCAATGACATGTCTATACGCCCGTGATCATGGCTACCGTCGTCATGCGCCTCTCTTATGTCTCACCGTCTAAAATCTCAACTCTACACCGAATCCCCTCCTAATTTCAAATCTGATTTATTTTCTACTTTTATTCAACTGATAACAGGTGACGTACTGCTGTGAGACGGAGGTGTGGGGCATCATGGCTACCGTCGTCATGCAGGACGGGCCGTTCCTCACCATGCGCCTCTACCTCCTCACCGTCGAGTCAGCCGTCAACCACATGATGATCTTCTTCACCTGCAAGAACATGCTGATCATGCTGCTCCAGCTCTACCGCCTTCTCGTCATCTGCGTCGAGCGGCCGGAGACGCAGTCGTCGACCGTGGTCCGCACCATGGTCCGCGCTCGGGACGCCAGCCGCAGATACCTCAACGAACACGTCGCTCATCAACACGAAGAACCGGGGTAAGAGCATGAAGAGTGAGCGGTGACACTAGCCATCATGGTCATGAATAATATGCCTTGGTACCTGACTATGCACAGGCTACCGACTTTTAACACGTTTGCATGACAACACGGATACGACTTGGGAAAGTTTCCTAAAGCTTGGACTACGTCTATTGATAACTCGGTGTTGATTTGATTCAGTTTGTAATATTGCATTATGGTAGATTAATGGCGTTACTTTATAATTTACCACACTAATTTATGTTCTCTGTCGACGGAAAGCATTTTATCAACGTTCTCCTCTTTGAAAACAAATGCGTTACTTGGTTTCTCCTCCATTTCCCCTTGTCATGCCTTTCTTTGTTTGTCTTTTCGCATTTTCCAAACACCACCTTCTATTTCTACATATTAACCCTCATTATAGCATAAGTCTGTTTCCCGGACGTGCCCCCATTGTTACATTCATATTATCAAACTAATGTCACAAGTACATAGCATAACTAGTCCTCGAAACATTGCCTCGTGTTATGGCCGCGAGTCATATACCGCAATTCGTACAATATAATACAATCATTATTTTGTCTTCCATGATCCTCCAGGTTACACAATCAAGAAAGGTTTCACCGTAAGGACTACAAGTCGAGCCCTAAACACAGCGCTTCACAGCACCGCCTGCTCCCGGAAATCGACCAAGTAACGCCAGGTCAGTCCATGCCGCTACTTCCGTCGTTCCCACTCACTATCATCACGGGTCAGGAACAGCGCGGCATGGGCGACGGCGGAAACGATGGTCACCTCAATAACAGTAACAGCAAGGATCGCGCGGCGGGGGCCAACGATAAGGACATCGACGTCGAGATGCAGCAAACGAGGCCAGATGTCGACCCCCTGGAGCTCTCCGACTACGACAACGCCACAACAGACTTCGGTATGGACATCCATCCCATCCCCTCGCCGACTCACGGGCCCAACTCGCCTAGGGGACCACAGCTCGCGTCGTTTTGACGCTACTCGAATGATGACTGCTCCTTCCTGCGAACCTTGCCTAGCTTAGACGAAAGCCGTTTGTAGAAAGACAGTTAAGCACATATGGGCACAGTGGAGATAGATGGTTTGTAGTTGACAGATTTAATACGTATATAACCATGATAACAGGTCCCGAAAAACATTTTACCTCCAGAAGGGATTTGCTAGTCCTATACGTCGTTTGATGTATTGGTGCTAATATGAACGACTGCTCAGTTCTCGACAATTTGCTGAGCTTATAGACGAAAGACGGAACAAAATTGTAAAACCCTTTTTCTCAAGTCTTTATTAAGGTCGGAGAAAATTTGTTTGCAAAATGAAATAACACAGGGCAGACAACCCCACCGTATTAACTAACCCCTTAACAAGGAAGAACGAATGTTATTTTTCCTAATCTTCCAATATTCGTTTATAGAAAGAAAACAAGCATAGAAGTTGCTTGCTGATAGAAGAAACAAAACTGTGGACCTCTTTTTATAATCTTCCTTACCACTGCTCTTACGACTGCCCTCGGTAGATTAGAGGTAGAAACAAAAGATATATATTGAGTAGTTTGTACGAAGTAGAAACACAATTATTGTCGTCTCGAGCCTTTGAAGATAAATTTCATTTACAGAAAAAAGAAGAAAAAAAAATAGAAAATCAAATTAAAAAGTATAGACTTCTGTCCCTGAGACATTGCTACAAGCCAAGTGGACGAAAGTTGTTTGCCTGAAGAAAAAAAAAGGAAAAAAAAACATGAAGGGATAAACTTTGCTTGGTTATTAGAAGTTATTAGAAAAACAAGAACATGATGGCAACAAATAATAATGATGGCAACAAATAATACTATTTGCTGACAACAACTCATCTGAACGTATTATGTTCCGGGGAAAGTAATGAACGAATTTGTAAAGGCACTAGTAAGGGTAGGAATGTGTAATATTTTACACATTTCACAGTAACCATAACAACTTAACATGCTCTTTTCACGATTTTACTATCCTAATACTAGTTATTACAGGACCCACCAGGTGCACCGACAGGTGCGCTTCGTTATTCCGAAGGTTCGTTATTCCGAAGGTTCTTTATTCCGAAGGTTCGTTATTCCGAACACGCAAATTTCGTATACCTGAGGGTTCGTTAATCCGAAAACGAAATAGGGCTCGTTAATCCGAACATTTGTTGCATTATTCCGAAGGTTCGTTATTCCGAAGGTTCGTTATTCCGAGGGTTCGTTATCCCGAAGGTTCGCTATTCCTAAAATGAAATCATGTTCGTTATTCCGAAGGTTCGTTAGGTTCGTTAGTCGAAAATAAAATCG
This sequence comes from Echinarachnius parma, assembly GCA_037951105.1. NCBI lineage: Eukaryota > Metazoa > Echinodermata > Echinoidea > Clypeasteroida > Echinarachniidae > Echinarachnius > Echinarachnius parma. The sequence goes on along the minus strand of JBAMJV010008995.1, from coordinate 33,505 downwards.
GGTTCGCTATTCCGAAGGTTCGTTATTCCGAAGGTCCGTTATTCCGAGGGTTCGTTATTCCGAAGGTTCGCTACTCCTAAAATGAAATCGGGTTCGTTAATCCGAACCTTCGGAATAACGAACCCCGATTTTATTTTCGGTTAAACGAACCTGCGGAATAACGAACCCGATTTCATTTTAGGAATAGCGAACCTTCGGAATAACGAACCCTCGGAATAACGAACCTTCGGAATAACGAACCTTCGGAATAACTGAACCTTCGGAATAACGAACCTTCGGAATAACGGACTGTAACCGCACCGACAATATTAAATAAATAACAATTTGGACATCATTATAATTAGAGTGATAAAAAAAGTACTGAATTCTGATGTTGTACCTAACCATTTATCTATGCGAAATGGCAGAGAATGAATGTCATAGATGTGGCAGAGGATTTGTTCTACTTATACTATTTGAGATGACAGTATAACAAATGGTGTTGTTTTTTACGAATTATATAATTATCATAATCTTACCTTTCAAAGGTTAATGATAATACAGATATTGGTAATATTAATGAACAAACTGCTAATGCTGAGTGAGCTTAAATGAATTACATTGTACTACATTATAGCAATTTGTGTCTTTCGATAGTGTTTAAAATGCTGACAATTTTGTAGTAGATATTATATTTTGTGGTTTTTGTTTTTGTTATATGAAAAATGTAGGTTTTAGAAATAGATTTTAGATATAAATTGTATGTTTATCCACATTTCGGGAGTCATCAGAAATATTAACTAATGTTCTAATATATCAAATTCAACGTGGTTTTATTGTACCTGTCCATAGTGTTTGTTAAATTGTTTCTCTATTTCGATTGCCTTGCACTTGTTAATACATCATGTATTGCTTCATCAGAAAAGTTCTAAAACTGTTGTCTGACTAGTATATTTTATTCGAATATACGGGCATGATGTCGATTATGTAGAATACAGCGTTAATATTTATATACAATGATATTACTAAATAATTATCTTTTGCTACGTGATGATGTTTCTCGTTCATTCTTCTTGATATCTTCATGTTGACGTGTCTTGTTCTTTATTCCGATATCCGTAGGCATTTGATATGTCTTCTACATAAGTATATAGAAAACTAATATAAAATATTATGAATATTATAGTATGTATTCTCATGATTAATGCTGGTCAACTTAATCATAGTTAATAACTTTGTTCATAACCCATTTTACGTTCGAGTTCTGTTTAATGAAACCTATATATTGATAATTGTTCACAACTATTTATTTACCAATACATATACAAATTGATTTACTAAGATGATATATTGTCATATAAATATTTTGCATATTCACAGAATATATGATTATCATATGGAAAATGTTCCAACTAACACATATTTTACATGATACGTGCTTATGATTTAACGTTTACAAAACATTAACGGTCCAAAAAACAGATTGGCGAAATCAGGGATTTAAATATGGAGGGCAAAATGTATTTTGAATAGCTCTAAAGCAAAGCAAAATCATACTTCCACCCCCCCCCCCCCCCCCCCCCCCCCGTTTAGGTACCGCCACATTCATTATAACAACCTGGTACAATTATAGCTATTGATAAAGTAAATGTCGTTGACATAATTTGGTATACATGATAATGTACGTACCCCACATATATATTTTAGCTTTAAAGTATAATTATTTATCTATTTAGATATGTATATTCAACTTGGTTCATTTATAATGAGTTTAATATGTTACATCACTACTCATTACAAATTAACATTTAAACGACTTATAAGATAGGACTTTTAAAATAGCACAGCGAACGAGGTAAATTTTTTTCACATTTTATACGCGAATATTTCTAGTGATTGAATACAAACAATTATATAATATCCACTATTATGTTATCACCAGTTAGCTAATTTATGGATGTAAAACTGTACTATTTAGATTTACAACCACTTTCCAATATACTTAGTAGCTAAAATATTCAATTCCTTTCCTTATACTGTTACCGATAATAATAATTACAACTTGGTGTGAAAACATAAGTAAGATATTGTTACGTCGAGTAATAAAACATACAATTATTATAATTTGTTGTTGTGTATTTCTTTCAATTCGCATTTTGACGTATTGGATGTTGTGCGCATTTGACTGTTTGGGGCGCCTTTGAATATTTGAAACAGATACATGACGCATAATTAGATACATTTTGTGTGTGTGGGGGGGGGGGGGGGGGGGGGGGGGGGGGGAGGAGGGAGTTGGTTTAAGTCCAACTTAAATTTAAGTCGCAACTTAAAAATCTAAGTGAGATCATGAACTTCACTATTTTTATTTTAGAATAAATCACAAATAATCAATCACAGCATTTGTATTGCATTCGTGTTTGTGACTCATTCTTCCGAAAATACTGCAGCTGACGACGAACACAAATCTTACTAGTAAAGTTGTCCAAATCCACAAATCTTACCTGGAACTCTAGCGGTTCTTTCACACCCTGTTGTATCCGTATTAACAATGGACGCGTGGGACAGGTTTCGGTTTTTATAATTTCCCTTTCGTTAAAAAGATATTTAATATTGAATTGTTCAGATTTTTAACTATCCACTGGATATACGGTAGTCACAACCGTGTATAAAGTCAGTGCAATGAATAGTAAATATCACTTTGCATTTTCACTCATAACTCGACCATATAACATCCACTGAACGTGAAATTCTCACACATTAATCAGTGGACATATCGGATAACAACAATATTCATTGTATCAACCATTCATCACTTTTTGCACATTTGAACACAGTTACTAGATCCCTTTAATGGGAATAACATTGCCCATACATTTGTTGGCACCTCGGATACCTGGAGGGACCATGATCACGCCACTGGATTCAAACTATTGTCTATTTAATGGTGAAGAACGTACAAAAATAATTAATGATGGTAGTGGTGGTGGTTATGCCGACTGAAATGCTGGTGTTCGTAATGGTGTTGGTTGTGGTGGTTGATGTTGCGATTATAGTGGCATGATAGGGAGCTGTATTGATGATATTGATTGTATTTTTTTTACCTGGTTGTGGTTCCATAAAATGGTGGTATTTGGGGTAAAGGGGAAAGCAGTGGTGGTGGATTATAGAGCGGATTTGTAGCGACTGCGGTGCTGGTGTTGGTGGTGGAAGTGGTTGTGGTGGTAGTTGTTTGGTTGGTAGTCGTCGTGATGATTGTGATTGGTAATTGTTCCCTCATATTCTTCCAATTATTCGCAAGCATATTCACTCACACAGTTCCCAGCACAAACTATCATGCGGAAAAAACATATACAATGTACTGATATAAATGATCAATCCTAGACAAATGGCTATCTGACGTCCGCCCTCTATTGCTCGAACAGCAACTAAAACCCTTAGCGCAAACCTAGAACCCACAAGTAGTGCCAGTCTGTGCATGCTGTCTCCCACACAAAGACGTGGGCCAACAATATCGTCTTTAAATATTATTTGTCTCGCGCCCTCTTGTGTCAAAAACTCTACAGCCTAATAACAGAATGATGACGGTATACCCATCGATATATTACCAAAAAAATGTGTATATCGATGGGTATATACCCCGTCCCTCGTTTATTTAGCTCAGTTGTAACAATCGCATCCTAATATTGATCCTGTCGATCATTCAACTAGCACGCTCGTCGTAGCGAGTCTGCGATTTAATTCACTCACCGAAACGGCTCAAACCCTCCTTCTTGGTTTGACCTACTGATTCAGGGGCGTTATTCCTCATCGGAACACTTGTATATTTTGGTTTTATTTGGTTTTTTTTTTCTTCTTCAAACGAAACATGACATGGATCTGATATTTGGTAAAATGCATAATATTTTGGCTGTTCTGCTCTTTGCCGTTTTGGTGACATCCAGCTGTAAGTATATTGACAACTTGTATGTAAGGTTTAGATAGTTAGTTTATGAATGTGATGCTGATTTGTTTGATACTCCGCCATTCGTTACTCCCCCTTTCTCTTTTTATTTATTTGAGAAAATGTGTTGGTAAAAAAAAAGATTATACTGAACATCGTAGCTAATGGACCGATTACAAATTAAAACCGACGCTTGTTTGAACACATACTACACAAGTTATCGTAAATCTTTATGTTCTACATTACTTTGAGGCTTGTAATAATTGATGGATTATGTATAGCCTATATGTAAATTTAAATTGTAAATGTTTGCATTAATTGAAGATACCGTAGAGTCATGTGTTAAAAAAGTTGGTGTTTAGTACAATACAAATCAACAATAACAACTATGATAAATATGACATGATGCCTCTGGTTTAGGTAGGAGAACCCAAACTCGAACTGCACCGCCCCCCCCCCCCCCCCGCCCCCCTCCCCCGCCCCCTCCTCACCTCCCCCAAGAAAACATAGATAGCAAAACGACTGGTTAGATTCTTGAGATTAGCATTAGTATGACACTTCAACGAAACAGGATCAACATTACAACAAGAGGGCTATCACTGTCAGTGACCAAGTTTTCCTTCGTACGTGTGATTCACATCGCATTTTGTTTATTTTTCCGACACTGGCATCTACAATTACATATCACGAGTGTCATTCGCCCGCATTAAACGCATTTCTAACCTACTTACCCAGTTGAGAAAAGAAAAGAAAGACGCCTCAGGTATATCAGTAACACTCGCATTCGAACTAGCCAACAGCTTGTGATTATAGTAACATATAGACCATCAGTGGTGTCGCTACATGGGTGCCATGGGGGACGCGCGTCCCGCCTCAATACTTTTACAAAAAAATAATAACAACACATAACAAACATAAGGGGGAAATCCTTTATTTTAATAAAAAAATACATAGAGTGTGCCATCAAATAATTAGCTCCCCTCCCCCCTCCCCCCTCCCCCGCCTCCCATCAGTCCAACCACATGCATACGCCACTGGACCATGACATCTACAAATCTTTTAAAGGAAACCATTACCCCTCAAATGACTATCTGAAAGGTGAAAGAGATTTAAATAAGCACATTTATATAGTTACAACTTAGACAGGAAATTGATATTTAAAGCTAGCCTTTTTTTTTCAAGTAGGGTTTCATTATGTACGGAGACTGACAACCAGATCTAATCAGAGAGTTTACGTTTTTATCTGGTCGGACTCATTGGAACACGCATACACACAGTCATACACCCATCGCTACACCACTGATTGCATCTAACTGGAAGGAGGGGGGGGGGGGGGGGCACAAAAGGAGAAAGTTACCAAAGGGGGTGGTAGTATAAGGCTATTAGAGTAAGCATTATGTGTGTTTTTGTTTGTTTATCTTCACAAAGTAGAAAGGATATTTGCAATGACGTAGCTACGGGGGGACACCCCCCCCCCCCCCCCCCCCCCCCGTGCCTCCCTAAAATAATTTGACCAAAACAATACAAATGAAAACAAAGACAAATAAAGAAAATACATCGACAATTTTTCGAGGCCGAGGCCAAGACCACTGGTTGAGAGTTGTGAAAACAGGGGAGTGTGATGGGGGTGTCCGTCGCCAAAACATTTCGAGGTCGAGGCCAAGACCACTGGTTAAGTTGTGTCCTCGGGGGGGGGGGGGGGGGGGGGGGGGTTCCGAGACCATTGGTTATGATTGTCGAGACCATGGGGACCGATAAAAAGTGTATCCGAGACCAACACAAACTAAAGGGGGTGTTTGAACACCCCCAAAAACAGTCACCTTTGTGTTCGTCCAAGCATAGACTTACAAACATAGTCTATGGTCCAAAGGGGGTGTTTGAACACCCCAAACAACACCCCCGACCCCCCTGGGTTCCTGGGTACGCCTATGTGAAAATGTACTTACGGATCTATAAAACGATCAAGGTCACCACCCCGGCATGTGTATAGTATGTATTTGTCTTGAATCATCTATAATATCATCGTTTAGTAAGATATTGATATAGCGGAAGAAGGATTCGTCTAGTCTCCATGCAATGCTGGAATGTTAAACTCAAACTGTGACATAATCATGATTGAAGTATTATATTATATTAAGCTATCATGAAACCCTTCAGCCATAACAATGATATACATGCATTATTGGTAAAATCGATGATATCATTATTATTATGCTTTGTGTTTTTTCATCCTCCATTATGCCTGTTATTATACTGTCGCGTGCTGCGGAAATTATCGTTTAGTGACAAAGCATACAATAAGGGAGACGGAGATAGTTGGGCTCCGGACTAGTTGCCAAGGTTACTAATGTAACTGTCACGGGGGGTCAAACAACACAGGGGAGGTATCTACTAATTACAATGTTACCGAAAGACAAAATAATACATTAAATAGATAAAAACGAGACGGCTAGGGAGTTTTGCTCATTGTCCCAAAATGACTGTTTTCTGCTATTGCATTTAGTTATTGGCAAATGTAGGGAATGGCATTTGGGGATAATGTAAGTTGAGAAGGAGGAAAAAACACATTTAAATACGTAGATATAAACCTACCACAAAAAGTAAGCCCCCCCCCCCCCCCCAAAAAAAAAAACAACAACAACAACAACAACAACAAAGAAAAAAAAAGCAACTCCTCTTAATTTCATAGCCGATAATTGTTTTATTTGTTCATTTCGTGTTGTTGACGAAATTTGTATTTGTTCATTTCGTGTTGTTGACGAAATTTTGAACGATTGGTTGTGAGCAGGTATTTAGGTGAACTTACTTGTTTGTGTTAGGTTTAGTTGCTTATAACGTACACTATTTTGTTTTAAATATATCTGTGCTCTTTCAGAAATACAAAAAATAATCGTTATCACGACATGTTTATCATCATTGTACTTTACTAAGGTTACAGTCCGTTATTCCGAAGGTTCGTTATTCCGAAGGTTCAGTTATTCCGAAGGTTCGTTATCCGAAGGTTCGTTATTCCGAAGGTTCGTTATTCCGAAGGTTCGTTATTCCGAAGGTTCGTTATTCCGAAGGTTCGTTATTCCGAAGGTTCGTTGATCCGAAAATAAAATCGGGTTCTTTATTCCGAAGGTTCGTTATTCCGATGGTTCGTTATTCCGAAGGTTCGTTGATCCGAAAATAAAATCGGGTTCGTTATTCCGAAAATTAAATCGGGCTTGTTATAATACTATAGTTTGTGTTTTGTTGATTTAATTTACAGCCTGCATTAAGCATACCCCTCCCCCTTTCCCTCCCTTGGCCAGACCAATCAAACATTTAAGTTTATTTTATCTCTTTATATGAAATTATAGCATTATAACAAACCCAAATTCATTTTCGGATTAACGAACCCGATTTCATTTTAGGAATAATAGCGAACCTTCGGAATAACGAACCCTCGGAATAACGGACCTTCGGAATAACGAACCTTCGGAATAACGAACCCGATTTCATTTTAGGAATAGCGAACCTTCGGAATAACGAACCTTCGGAATAACGAACCTTCGGAATAACGAACCTTCGGAATAATGCAACAAATGTTCAAATTAACGAACCCTATTTCATTTTCGGATTAACGAACACTCAGGTATAGGAAATCTGCGTGTTCGGAATAACGAACCTTCGGAATAACGAACCTTCGGAATAACGAACCGCACCCCTTTACTAATCATGCTATAATGGCGCAGGTTTACAATTTCTTTAATCTCATATCTAATTATAATATGAAAATCAATTTTAATCAACCTTAATTAACTTATTCCCTGGGTAATTTTCTGTGCGAGATATACTACTATATTCTCTAGTACGTCTGTGTTTTACTATTAATTGCAATATTCGATGTTCTTCCTATACCATCAACATTTCACTTTTCACCACTGCCCAGTGGCGTAGCTACGGCGGAGGGCCGGGGGGGGGGGGGGGGTTGAGAAAAACAATACAAAACATAAAGAGGAAATCTGTTTTAATACAAAGAAATACATAGAAAGTGTTCCCAATCAGTCCGACCACACTACAACACCACCAACATCTCACTTTTTACCACTGTCACAGGTGCAGGCGTCATATATCATGCATACCGTCGGACTACTGTACTTCTTTTTCTAAATGGAAAGTTTGGATTCTTTTACACAAGTCATCAAGGCCAAGGATATTCAGAGAATTTACCGACAACGAATTAACCCGACCCAGAAAGAATGTTGAGAAATGCAATTATTCAAGGGAACCAACACCCAAAATATGAACGAGACTGACACTTTATTTGAGGGAAAGTGACAATTGAACGTAAATAAAAAGAAAACAATGAAATGAAGAGGACAAAAATGATACAACGAAAAGCCAAATGAAATAATAACAATGTTAAACAAGTTTAACAAAGACAATGGGAAGTAGAATGAAAGAGTTTAAATTGGTAAAAATTAGACAGGGAGAAAGAACAAGAGAAACGTAAAGACTGACTGAAAGAGAGTGTACTAAATAATGTAAGAAAGGGATAACAAAGAAGTGCAAAAAGAGGGAGAGCAGCATGAAAAAGAAAGTAGGAAGTAAAGAAGAAAAAACAAGACAAAATGCTAACAGTGATTCGACACGAGCATGACGAGGGGTGGAGTCCAATCAGCGAACCTTGTCCAAAGAGATAATTGAGATCACTTTTAAATTCAAGTTTATACTTCAAAAACTCAATGGCTATAACATCTAAGTTTTGAACGGTAGATAATGACATAAATTGTATAGATAATGTATAAATTGTACAATTAATATGTATAGAATGGAACATGCAAAATGTCCTTTAAAGGTCACCTGCCTACAGTGGCCACTTTTTTCGTATCCATCGTATGATGGTCCATATTATATTGCATACATCGTGTTTCGTATTATTTTTTTTTCAACGATTTGAATATCCATTGTTTAATTTCAGAGTTATTTTTCACGTTAAAGGGATTGGTGAGTTTTGCTATAGAGGGCGCTGCACAAAATTATTTTGTGTGAGGTAATGAAAAAATTGAGCGTCAAATTTGAAAGAGCATACAATTTAAATGACAGAATAAACTTTATTTGATCAAAATCGGTTCAGAAACATCTGAAATATCAATAAATATATCCGATCGGAATAAACCTTGTGACCCAGGTTTATTCGATGATTTTACAAAAATATATAAAATGCTTACACCTTTTCAAAAATGTTCAAAAGAGGTTTTTAAATAGTTGTCGATGATCTCTGTATTTAATCATTATTTTAACAAAACATCACATTCACAATTTTGTATTAAAAGGTTGAAACCAATGAGTTTTTAGAGAGCGCCCTCTTGAGTTGTAACGGCTCTTTTTGAATGATAACATGCTTTTTACTTAGTCGTTGTAATTTGTTATACCTTTCGAGCATGGTAGAGTTATAACTATTAGTTTGTAATGTAATGGTGCAGGTTTTGGTTACTGAAATTCAGTATGACCAAAACTGTACTCGCTATACCAAAACTCAACTATCCCTTCAAGGCTATACAAAATGCCTATTTTGATAGAGTAAATTTATGAAGAAAGAAAAAACAGTGCATTGTTGACGGTTCTAGGACTACTACCCCCTGGACAACCACCCCCAGGACGATTACCCCCCCCCCCCCCGGACAACTACCCCCCCCCCCCCCCCCCAGGACAATTACCCCCGGACAACTACCACCCGGGCAATTACCCCTCTAGGACAATTACCCACCAAGACAATTACCCCCCAAGACAACTACCCCCAAGACAATTACCGACAATTACCCCCCAAGAAAATTACCGACAATTACCCCCAAGACAATTACCCCCCAAGACAATTACCCCCAAGACAACTACCCCCAAGACAACTACCCCCCGGACAAGTACCCCCCGGACAACTACCCCCCGGAATATTACCCCCCAAGACAACTACACCCCGGATAATTACCCACCGGACGATTACCACCCAGAAAATCACCCCCCCCCCCCAGACAGTTACCCCCCCCCCCCTCCCCCAAAAAACAATTACCCTCGAAGACAACCACCCCAAGCATTATGTGACCGCCCAGGCCGGTAGCCTGGATTTTTCAAGGGGGTGGGTTTGGGCTTCGGGGTGCGTATTTGCAAAAACGGGACCAAGACCACTGGTTGAGTCGTGTAAGTGTGAGTGTGGGGGGTGGGGAGGGGGGGGGGGGGGGGTCCGTCGCTGATTTAGACCACTGTTTTAGTTTTGTAAGCAGGGAGTTGGGGTCGTCAAAATAATGTCAAATGGACCGATCGCTGCCCGAGACCGAGAACGATGAAAAGTGGACCTTTCTGAATGGGGGGTGTATACGCACCTAACGCACCGCCATGCTACGGGACTGCCAATGCACGAATATACTGCAGACATCGTACGATATCCCAATCCGAAATGTAGGTAAAAAGATTGTGCGGCATCCGGTGCATTTGTGACCTAGGCATATCACATGTTCTATATATTTTTCGGCCAATTTCGTAAGCTTTTCATTCGTTTCAATAAGCGTGTCATTCAATTTCACGAAATTGAGCTGAAGGCTTGCAATTTTGGTTCAAAATTGCATTATGTTCATACGATTTAGCTCTTCGATCAAGTGATTTACCACTTTTAGCATTCAATTGAATAACAAAAAACACGCTATTTGCATTCAATTGCGCCAACGGATTTCCCGGAGGGCGGTATTATGTAATCACGAATTTACTCGAAATCGAAATACGTTTTAAATCGAATGCAACCAAAATGTTTCCGAATGAACAATATATTGAATTCTCATGCTAAAAACGATTTTGAACTACTAAATGCAACTGCGGTAACAAAATTGGCGAAATTGAATGCACACAATGCACCTGGGGGGCGGGAAGGGGGGACATGCCCCCCCCCCCCCCCCCCCCCCATACATTTGAGAGTGGAGGTGATTGTCCCTCCCACTTTTTAATATGCATACATTATGTATGTTTGATTCCATAGCTTGAACTACGTATCATATAATATTACTGTGTAGGATATGCACCAATCGCTTCACTACCTCGCAGTTGTGCCGTTTGACCCTCGCTAAGATGACTTGGGGTAATTGTCTTGGGGGTAATTGTCTTGGAGTTTAATTGTCCAGGGGGTCGACCGGGGGGGTAATTATCTTGGGGTAATTTTCCGGGGGGGGGGGTAGTGTCTTCGGGGTAGTTGTCTTGGGGGATAGTTGTCCGGGGGGTAGTTGTCCGGGGGGGTAATTGTCCGGGGGTAGTTGTCCGGGGGGTATTTGTCCGAGGGATAATCGTCCGGGGGGTGGTTGTCCAGGGGGTGGTAGTCCGGACACGTTTGTTGATATGGGCACAAACTGACAAACTGTTCGTGTATTTCTGTAATCGGAAATGTCCACTGTGTGATGTGTGAAAATTATAATGGTAAATGAATGTCATTTATGACCAAGTAATGAACGAAAATGCAAAGTGATATTTTCTTACGCATCGCACACATTTATCATTCTCCAGTCGATAATTATAAATCCGAACACTTCAATCATTATGAATCTTAATAACGAAAGGGAAATTCGAAAAAAAACGAAACCTGTTCCATGCTTCTATTTGTATAAATACAAATAGAGTTTAAAGGGGTAGTTAAGTTTTGGTATAGTGGGCGCTTCAATAAATATGTTTTTGTGAGGTAATGAAAAACTGAGTGTAAAATTTGGAAGAGCACACAATATTTGTAATGACAGAATAAACTTCGTTTGATCAAAATCGGTTCAGAAAGAGCTGAAATATCAATAAATATTTCCGATCGGAATAAACTTGGGGCCCCAGGTTTATTCGATGATTTTGAAAACATACCTATATAAAATGCTTACACCTTTTCAAACATTTTCAAAAGAGGTTTTTAAATAGTTGTAGATGATCTCTCTGTTTAATAATTATTTTAACAAAACATCACATGCTAATTTTTTTATCAAAAATGGTTGCAAACCAAAGCGTTTTTAGAGAGCGCCCTCTTGTGTTTTAACGGCTCTTTTTGAATGATAACAGGCCTTGTACTTAGTCATTTGTAACTGTTTGTACCTTTCGAGCATGGTGGAGTTATTACTATTATTTTGTAATGTAATAGAGCAGGTTGTGGTTCCTAAAATTTAGTTTGCCAAAACTGTACTCACTATTTATACCAAAACTCAACTATCCTAGCTGTAGGGCTATAAAAAATGCCTATTTAGAGTAAATTTATGAAAAAAAAAAAACAGTGCATTGCCAAATGTTCTTTTACGTTATTAAAGGGATTAAAGGGATGTATGTTGACATGTGCACAAACTGTCAAACAGTTCATGTATTTCTGTAATCGGATATGTCCACTGTGTGATGTGTGAAAATTATATGGTCAATGATCAATCGCACACATTTATCATTCTCCAGTGGATAATTATGAATCCGAACACTTCAATCGTTATAAATCGTAATAACGAAAAGGAAATTCGAAAAACCGAAACATGTTCCATGCTTGTATTGGTAATATGAATACAACAATGTATATGATTCTCGCTAGAGTTTTAAGTAAAACAAAATTTTGATTTTGACAATGTTACTAGATTTCTTTAAAAACGTTCAGCCCACTCAATCGCCAGTATATGCCAGTTGTATGTTGCGATTTCGTTTCTCTCTTGTGGCATGCATACAACTATTACGATGTAGTAATTTGATATTAATACGTCGAAATTAATACTTCTTTGTTGACATTGATATATTATTGGGTCTCCTCCAATGGCGATAAATTATCTCACAGGACATGATTTGGGTTATTATGGTTGTAAAATATTATGTATCGAATCAAATTTCACACACAGGTTGAACATAAATTTCTTGCCTCTGAAAGGGTATGTAATGTGTTTAGCTGTTATAAACATCAACGAGGGACGTTTATAGTACAAAATTTGGACTGAAATAATTAAATCACCGAAATTATAGGACATTTACTTACAAACATGGAATTATTCTGACTCTGATTCGTAACAGTAAACAAAATCGCTCTCCCCTTTTCCAAGAAGAAGCAAGTGTTGTGTTGTTTCTTTCTGAATAATATTTTCCGAACAAGGGCAAAACAGATGAAAGCATTTATGTCAACGATCTTCTCATGCCCATGAGCCGCTTGGAAGGAATGCTCCCCAGGGAGTGGAGATTGCACACAATGTGTGCTGGTTTGCATTGTATCCTATGACCGGGGTGATAATATTGTTGTTAAGCGCTTAGAGATGATTATCAATCATATTAGGCGTGATATAAATCGAGTATATATATATATTATTATTATTATTTATTTGTAAAAATGTGTTTGTAATTCCGAAATTCAAGTTACCTTGTCACAATATGTTCTATCTAAATCCTACCCCTTTATACCTTGATTGATTAATATGTTTGTTTTTTCTGTAATGGCATCAAACAGTATCAACACACACGCAAGAATCCACAAATGTCTAAATGTACACACAATGAAGCAAACAAATTATTGTTTTGCTCTACGAATTGCAGGGACTTTTTAAACATGCAAAACACATTCAATTACATGTACATTTCAAATTAGGAGTGTCAAGATGGCTCGTACGAATAGCACAACCTAAATTATTGTATCTAGTTCTGATTTCTAAAAACTAAAACATTATTATTAATTTTCTTTTGAAAAGTTTGTCATGTTTGGATTTCTTGTAATTTATCAGATTTATATGTCTATTGGATTTCGATTCAGCGAACGTTGTGTATATCGCTTACAGCTGGAATATTACACGCTAAGGCCAAGTATATTATATGTATTTAATTGCTTAGGAAAACTATACTACGATGATTGTTTAAATGAAAACAAAATTAATTACATAAGCGCGCGTGTGATAACCAAGTCAACTTTATATAACAGTAACATTTGAACTCGTATCCGTCTTTATTCGATTTAGTACGGTCCGTGTTTAAATTGTAGTATTATGATGGTTTGATTTCTAGTTTTATTATATGATGTGAGTAATAAATGCAGATCGACTTCATAGCCTAGGGAACCGAAAATACTAAAGAATTCTAAAGATGAGCCTTTTCACCCGAGAGACAATTTGATCCAGAAAATATCAAATTCTGTTTTTAATTTTTCTAAAAATAATACAGTGGCATGCCGAATATGATACACTTTGGGACCCCTAGATACTTCGCGAACATATTGGGTCTAGGCTTCCACACCACATGTTTCATCTTCTTTGAGAAAATATTGGACATAGACTTTTACTTCAATTACGATCCACATAGTTGCTCGTTATCGTTATTAAAGGTGGCATGTTTTTAAAGCGAGTTATTTTTGTTTAGAGTCAGCTTACGGTGTGAAGTTGTTTTTAATTTGCAACGATAACAGCTTTGGGCAGGTGAGACTACGTGGGGTTTAGTGGTCAATATTAAAGGGATCTAGTAACATTGTCCAAATCCTCAAAATCCAATTGAAATTCTAGCGGTTCCCTCATACCTTGTTGTATTCTTATTAACAAAAAAAGTATGGGACTGACAGGTTTCGGTTTTTCAAATTTCCCTTTCGTTAAAAAGATATTTACGATTGAAGTGTTCAGATGTCAAATTTATCCAACGGATCGTCAGAACCGTGTACAAAGTGAGTGCAATGAGTAAGTGAATGTCGCTTTGTATTTTTGCTCATAACTCGGCCATATAAAGTCGATTTAACTTGAAATTTTCACACAACACCCAGTGGACATATCAGATAACAACACTATACATCGTATCAACCACTCGTCGCTTTTTGCAAAGTTACTAGATCCCTTTAAAGGAGAACCAAACGCTTGCATTGTTGTCATCGGTTCATAATTTATATTACTTCTATTTGTAATTCCTCTTGGTTATCATTAATAATGCAAGTAGTCAATGTTTGTAATACCACATTCATCAGTTTTGACTGACCACTGGAGGCTGCCATGTTTTCGGACGGTACCGCATGAAACGTCATCTGAGCGTGCACTTATAACAAAAGCGGGGATCGTTACCGCTGTTGTTGAGTCTGCTGCTATGTCGGTCGTTACGTAACCCGCTTGTGTAAGTGCACGCTCAGATAACGTTTCATAATGGTACAGTTGGAATATTGGCAGCCTCTATAGTGTTCAGTCAAAACATATGAAAGTAGAATCAGAAACATTGATTATTTCCATTAGTAATGATACCCAAGAGGAGATATACAAATTGAAGTGACATGAGCATTATGTACGAATCAGTAACAGACGGCAAAAATGCAAGCGTTTGCTTTCCCTTTAACGAGAACCATTAAAGGGATAGTTGAGTTTTGGTAGAGAGGGCGCTAGACTACTTATTTTTTTGTGAGGTAATGAAAAACTGAGTGTAAAATTTGAAAGAGCATAATGTTTAAATAATAAAATCATCTTTGTTTGATCAAAATCGGTTCAGAGACGGCTGAAATATCCATACATATAACAATTTGTAATAAAGCTGGCAGGGGCCCCAGGTTTATAAGAGAATTTTGAACCAGCCGTTAAACATTCCAAAAAATGCTTCCTCTTTTCAAAAAGTTACAAAATAGGTATTTAAATAGTTGTTGGTTATTTCTCTATCTAATCACTGTTTCACCAAAACTGTACTCTCCTTATACCAGAACTCAACTATCCCTTTAACTTGGTAAGATTTTTACCAAAATCTAGTCTTTCACATTCCTCTTTTACCTTGTTGTTTGACTTGTGGTTACAGAAGAATAAAATGTGTTGTTGTTTTTGCTCACTAATTATGGAGATATTTATGATTTAAGGATATTATGCTAGTATAGTTGGCCTTTGTAGGCAAAATTAATGGGAGATAACATCTTACATCAGTTTTAAATGTTCAATTAGATAGAAAGATAGATAGATAGACAGATAGATGGATATATAGATAGATAGATAGATAGATATATAGATAGATAGATATATAGATAGATAGATAGATAGATAGATAGATATATAGATAGATAGATAGATAGATAGATAGATAGATAGATAGATAGATAGATAGATAGATAGATAGATAGATAGATAGACAGCTAGATAGATAGATAGATAGATAGATAGATATATAGATAGATAGATAGATAGATAGATAGATAGATAGATAGATAGATAGATAGATAGATAGATAGATAGATAGATAGATAGATAGATAGATAGACAGATAGATAGATGGATAGATAAATAGATAGATAGATAAATAGATAGATAGATAGATAGATAGATAGATAGATAGATATATAGATAGATAGATAGATAGATAGATAGATAGATAGATAGATAGATAGATAGATAGATAGATAGATAGATAGATATATAGATAGATAGATAGATAGATAGATAGATAGATAGACAGATAGATAGATGGATAGATAAATAGATAGATAGATAAATAGATAGATAGATAGATTAATTGTAAGTCAGATCTTGTGACTAAATGCGCAAATTGCCTGACTTACAATTTAAAATTGTAACTTACAATCGACTGATTATTACCCAGGGAGCAAAGGGGTTTTTTCATACATGGAATGTTATAAAAAGGTTTGGGCCCATTATTGTCTTCTAGGACCTTGTAGAAGCACAACCTAGGTGGACAACCTCGCGAACTAGCTACTGGAAGGCCAGAAAACACATATTAAGGATTTTACCCCTAATGTACGTTAAAAGCGCCTTAAATCCTTAGGGTTCATGAACATCCTACTCTGGTATTTTCACGATTACACCCAAACGCATGCTGATATCATCCAATTGCTTAGAATATGTCTTTCATAGATAGTTGTGCATCTTTTGATACCAAATTTTGCCTTTTTACTTCTATTGTTTTTTGTCACGTGCCTTTTATGTCACGTGTCAGATATAGAATGTGAAATTTCACATACGCCTATTGACAAAAATATGTGGAAATGATGCAGATTATAGAATGACACAAATATTTAGCTGTAAAACCTTATACATGTTCGATGACATTTAGTAAGATGAAAAAAACCCAGTAAACTAGCAAAACAAAGGATAAAATAATACAAAATAAAAGAATTTGAAACAAAGAAATACATAAGAATAATTACATGTAATAATTATAATGATAACATGGATGTTATGATTTAGCGAACGTATCAATGTATGACGATCGTGTTGCGTCATTATGTTTATCCCCAGTCATTGGATACATACTGCCATCAATCCAGCACACAAGAGTGCACATTTCTAACTCACATGGGAGTCTTCCAGCCTGCATGACACCTTGTATATGAATACAGTGCTAATGAATCACGTTCCATCCTTCCGGGCACTCTCTGATTCCGAACTCGGGACCTCATATGTGGAAAGCTTGTGCCCTTCCAACCTTTCACACCAAGTCCACGCATATACAATCATAGCTATTTATTACAAGCAAAATCTTTATAATCTGTTTTAGGCCCCTGGAACTGTTTTCATACTATTTTTGACAATTTTCGTTAAAAATACATAAAATAACCAAACAATCATGTTACAATTCCAAACAAAGTGATTTTGTGTTCATGCATTGTCTCATATGACATAACAAAGCTGCACTCATTATCATAATAGGGGGCTGGGGGTACGAAGGAACATCGACATCGTTTGGAAAGAGTGCTAAATACAAAGTCAAAATAACGAGGTATGAAAGCTAACATGTCTTTGGAATGAGTCTTTTTCAATTGATTAGATGACATCCTTGTAAAGCTTGATAACTTCCATTCGCAAGAAAAAGAAGGCCAACAAAATTAATCCACTAACAACAGCAAGAACATGTTCATGCACTTTTTACACATGACACTGACATTACCACAAGCAGGAAAGAAATGACAGCTTACTAGTGCAAGTGCATTCAAACCTGTCTATAGCGACCGCTCAAGGGACCGGCGAAAAGTGGTCGGTGTAGACAGGTGGTCTCATTAGGCAGGTGGGCTGCCATTTTGAATTTCTGGTCGCATATTGTGCCTATATGCACATGTGTAATTAATTGACATCTGTACACGCACGTGTCCAGTGGACAGTTTAACATCTGAACACTTCAATCTTAAATATCTTTTTAACGAAAGGGAAATTCGAAAAACCGAAACCTGTCCCATGCTTCTATTGTTAATACGAATACAGCAAGGTATGAGGGAACCACCACCATTACAATTTGATTGTGAGGATTTGGACAATGTTACTAGATCTCTTTAAAATAGACTCCTACCACATTTCTAACTATTAAAATCGTACAATACTCTTAAACCCGTTCAGGGCCCCGTTGCAGGAAGAGATAGAATCGATTGTAAGATGCAATTAATGGTAAGTCAGATCACGTGTTTCAGATGCGCAAATCTGATTGGTTGAAACGCGTAAATTTTCTGACTTACAATCAATTGTATATTATAATCGATTGTATCTCTTTCTGCAACGGGGCCTAGGACTGATTGATTAAATTTGTTAAGTGCCAACATGGCCAACGAGACTATTTTGCCAAACCACGTCCACGTAATAAATTATTAATACTCAGTAAATAGTACTCCGCGCAAATGTTGAGAAACTAACCGGCTGTTCAAACATCAGATTGAACGACGCGATTTTATGATACTTATTTATTAATAATTATTTTAATAAATGTTCACTTTTTTGTACACATATAATTATCATTTATAATTATGTACTGAATCTACGTTTGAAAAATATATACGAAAATCTGTCGAATTCCTTATACTCGATGTAATAATGACCCTGAAATATTCAATCCCATATATTAGAGACTAAAATACTTGAATCGAAATGTGATAGCTAGGTGACCAGCCAAAGTCAATCTATAAGCTGTCTGAAGTTTATTGTCATTATAAAAGTTGGTTTTATGCATTGACCTGCTCAGGATTGGAGCCTTGAGTGACCAGAGGCGACCGAGTTGATGCCTTGGTCGCTCAAGCGCTAATTTTGTGGTCGCTATACACAGATTTATATGTACGTCGGGATCCAAATAGGGTGGTCGCTGGTCGCGCTAGGCAGGTGGTCGCATTACGCAGGTCGCTTAACACATGATTTTTCAGGGGAGGACCAGAGAGCGGTCGTTATGAGCAGGTGGTCGCTATAGACAGGTGGTCGCATTTGCAGGTTTGACTTTATAAGTCTATTCATATTCCAAAATTGTGCTTAATGACGGGGTAGAATCGGTATAAAGTCTGGCATGATGAAGAATTTTAAATAGGGGAAAACTGCAAAGTGATCAATCAAACCACAATCATGAGGCTACATAATCATATTAAAAAAACAGTTATTGTCAGATGCCAATATATAGTTTATTGGTATTTTCACAAATAACCTATATTATATCCTACATGAATGAAATCCTGTTCAGTGATTGGTCTACATAGCGTCATGTGACCAAACATAGTAATGCCCATGGAGAAAAATGTGCTATGCGTGACGTCATTCATGGAATAGTAAATGCTATTCCATGAATGACGTCATAGACGCCGGGTGATCATATTGAGCCCATAGAGATGCGTGTTATGAAACTTCCCTGCGAGCAGAGGTCTTGTTTTAGCTTGCGAAAGATGCTCGACGAGATTTCTCAAAGAGTTTTTAAAAATAGAAATACAGCATATTTTCACCCGTGAATATCAATAAGTTCCAAAGAATATTCTAGAGATGCATTTCATGTATAACGTAGCGGTATTCGAATTTAAAAATTACGACAATGGTGCACATTGTGCATCGTTGTCCTGTGGTCGTGACACTAATTCGTCATTTAACAATCGGCCGCGGTGTGCACTGCAATAGCTGTATGTGTAATGTATTTTCTCCATACAATTACACGTGTGTAGTATGTAAAGCAGGTTAATTATTCACTTTGATGCGCGCGTTTTGCATTTGGGTGCGCATTAGTTGTTAAGGCGCGTAACCATGAATGGAAAGATAGCGCAATACGCGCTCTGCGCTAGGTCTATTGCGCAAAGAGGGTCAGTGTCACAAACAGAACATAGTCAGTGCAGTGATGGTTCCATGATCAATGTTTAGTTTTTCTTTATATTTTTCTTAATTGAATTGAAATCATTTGTTGTTGCGATGATTATGATTATGCGAAGGATATAAAACAAATATATCATGCACTATTTCGAGCCACTAGTGAAATTATGGATTCCTCGGTGACAGAAAAAGCACTATGTTCTTCGGGTCTACGACCCTCAGAACATAGTGCTTTTCCTGTCACCTCGGAATCCATAATTTCAACTAGAGGCTCTCAGTGCATGGTATATTTGTTTACTATACTTGTGGATTATGCTGATGTAAACTTAATAAGCATTTTTATGAATGATACCCCTCTAAATCTAAACGTCATTTAAGATCATACACATTTCTGAAAAGTATTCCTTAATCGCTAAGTATCAATGATGTGCTCAATAACATGTTATAAGTCTACGATCACAAATAGTAGTACATACAGTCATGTAGTTCTTGAACCACAGATGTTGTGCAGTTGACAGCTAACACAGGAACTGCCCTGAGCTTCCTCAGTGAGAACAGTGTTTGGGTGAACAATTTAATAGTTAATGAGTCCTGGAGACATGTAAAGTCACCCGATATAACCATAGTTGTTAAAACCATCAACCTGACCAGTTCGAGGATTCAAATCATTGACAAGGTGCCATATACAAGCTGTTTATAGTGATCCCTCTTGAGGATCTTTTCTCAATATAGAACATGCTTCTCCATGAGAGGTTAGGTCACCATCAATGAGTAGTATGCAATGTCACGGATTCAAACAGTATAGGTCTATGTTTTACTAAATGTTAAGTGCTCATTCATGATATACAATTGTGTGTCCTTCTAGTCCAATGCACATTTCTATGAGTCAAATACAACTTATAATTATGTGGACTTGTTGAAACAATGATGTACCATGCATTATAACTTAAAAGTGTACGATGGTTCAGAAAATGGCCTACAACATTAGCACAAATTGTAACATTGTTTAAAGATGTAGAGTAGGTCACTTTTTTTTCTCTGGTACGATTATCATTTTTTATCATGATTGTTTTTGTCCATGCCCATTACTGTGTTTGATTGTATTATCGTGTACATGAATAAAAATAATCTTCCTACTTAACAAATTAACAACAATTCGACTGAGAGTTGAGGTAAGCGCTACTGCCTTTGCCGCTTCATTTATGTTCCCTTATCTTTCCCTACAGGTTACACCTACAAAATATTTACACTCATTGCTGACTTCTGTATTAGTTCCATGTTAATATTGGCAAAATACGTAACACACATAAAAACAAGTATATAAGTGCATTTTTGTCAGATACATCATTAAACTGTTATTAGTAAGAAAATCACTTTATTAAATGGTTCATATTGTATTATATTCTTTATTAAGGTCTATTGTATATGTCCTCATTCTACAATATGTACATTTCATTATCAAACCTATTTTACCTCTATTGTAATGATTTAGTAAAATAAGATACCAACAATACACTATAAGGAACTCATATTCCTATGTATTTTATTGTTTTCAATTGTTTATGTGTTTTATTATTCTATTTTTTTCGTTTATATCATTTCATAAACTTTAACAAATTAAATTGAATGCCATTTGGAGAACTTCAAATACAAATTGTGTAACGTTTTAAATATCTTGAGCATATCAATGCGTTTTTGTATATAACTGAACGTGCAATTTTAAGTCGTTTGTATAATACGCGACTTAAAATGACACGTGACACATTAACCGAAGATATTATGCAGACAAATTTGGTATCAAAAGATGCACACGACTCTACAGAATACAAATCTGAAGCGATGTGATGATATCATAATGCTTTGTAGTGTAATTTTGTAAATAGCACAGACAAACCTTCATGAACCCTAAGGATTTAAGGCGCTATTAACGTACATTATGGGTTAAATCGTTTGTACGCGTTTTGTGAACTTCCAGTAGCTAGATCGCGAGGTTGTCCACTAGGTTGTGATCCTAGAAGGTCCTAGAAGACACTTCTGGTGAACAACCTTTTATAACATTCCATGTATGATATCCTTGAAAAAGGGGTGTTTGCTCCCTGGGTATATAGTGTATTTCTTTCTGCAACGGGGCCCTTGTCTGATATTGATTCGACAGACATAAATTGTACTGTCGAAACATATTTTGGTCTACATTATGAACACCATGTGGGGGTAAATATTACGAAATACCCCTGTACAACAATACGGTTGGATTACACAAATTTTGATTTGTAACGACATAATATTTCTTCTTCAAAGTTCACCTTTTTCAATGTTGTACAATAAATCAGTTGATAACCGTCTATATATATTTCACCACTCTTGTATTATTGACGATTGTATAATGCGATTACCCCATGGCTCGGTGTAATTAATATTCCACAGCTATGATATATCATATCTCGTAACTTTGTTGACATGACTTGTGCAAAAAGCGACGAAGAGTATAGATAAAAAATGTGTATTTCTGTGATTTGGTATGTCCACTGACTGAAGTGTGCAAACTATATGGTAAATGAATGCCACAGGGCCGAGTAATGAGCAACATGTAAAGTGATATTTGCTCACTCATTGCAATACTTTTCGAATTCGATCATTTCAGTCATGAATATCTTTATAACGAAGGAGATATTCGGAAAAGCGAAACCTGTTCCATACGAATACAATAAGGTATTAAAGCAAGAACCACTATATAGAGTATAGGTTTTTGGATTTTGACAATGATAATAATTTAATGGCGTAGACCAGAGTCAACACATCAAACGCGCAACTGAGAGGGGGCAGGGCACCCTGCCCCCCCCCCCAAAAAAAAAAACAACAACAACAACAACATCAGTGGTAATTTATTATAAAGAATTAAAAGAAACTTGATAACATTTTCCACACAGGGGGGGGGGGGGGGGGGCAGTACATGGGCGCGAGTTTTCAGATGGGTGGCACCCTCCTCCTTCACCCTGCGCAGAAAGAATTTTAATTTTGAAAAATATCCAAATAATAACCTAATGCACAAAACAAAAGGCAGAATGTTCGAGAATCAGCAAAAGCGTTGTGATTAAATAATCATTTATCAAAATGTTAATTAGTAATTGACGTACATAGATCTCGGGGGACATGGATTTCAGGAGCACATTTAAAAAAAATTAAATATAATATTGTGTAATGTTTAATTTTGTAGATATAGTATGTAAATGTCATTGATATTCTGAGAGTTGCACGGTTCTATACTGAGTCCTTCTGAAGAAAAAAAAAACAGTAGCATACATTTGATAACAACAGCGTTTGCTGAATAATTTGTCTTTTTCCATGAATTGTTTGCGGAAAAGTTGATGAATGAAAACAGTACAAAGAACTTCTAATACAAACACAAACTTGTACATGATTCCATTTTGTTGTAGAATCTTGATACTTATTAGTATACATGTATTAATCTTTTTTTTCTAACATCTGTTCAAATCTGATTCAGGAAACCTTGACCCCTTAATAGTGTGTAATAGCCAACCAATGACGTCGCCAAAGCATACCCAGATCTGGGGGGGGGGGGGGGTGGCAGGGTGTTACATAGCGGGGTCTCTCTAAATAAATTTGCACTTGGACACGATATAGGCACTCTGCCCCAAAAGAAAATAAATGCTTTGTTATTAATTTAATCCATGTTTTAAACAGGGGCAATGAGGGAAAGATTTATCATGGGGAAGGGGCAGTATAGGGTGACCCCCCCCCCCCTTGCTCCCGTCTTCATTTAGCTACGCCGATGTTTCATGCCTTGATAGTTTTTAAAAGAGTTACAATCTGAATGACATGACATAGTGGGTCTACAAGACTAGTACTGGTACGTACAGGTCTAATTGTAGGGTAGCTTCTGCCAATTTCTTCTTCCCTTGATCTGTCGCGAGATATTTGTGCGGCTAATTGAGAAGGGTACAACAGATGGCCAACGTGGATGGGTACTATTACAATGTTTGTATACGTATGTTATGATCGTTGGCGTGCGAAATGATGGGGATACGAGGGGCTGCGCCCCTAAGACGTTAAAATGCCAACTTTTTGGTGACGTCGTATAGAGGGGTAAGCTACAGCAGACAGGCAGATGGTGCACGTGGATGAGCACAAATACAATGTTTGTATTATGACCAGTGGTGTGATACAGGATATAGCCTAGGGCTAGAAATACAGAGGGTGGGGGGGGGGGGGGGGGGGGGGGGGCTACCACCCCAACTTTTTGTAAAATATGACGTCATATTTGGGCAGCAAGTGGGAGAAGACATTGTTTTGTTATTGTTTTGACTTTTTCTTCGCTTTAGTTAAGTCAGGGTGAAAAGAGAGGATATAATATAGAAAGGGTTCAGAAGAGCCCATGAAGAGAACAACGCCCCACCCCTCTGGGAATATGTGCCCCCGCGCCGGTGGATATGAGTTACGCTGTCCCATGGAATGGTGATCATTACTTGTTCTGCGAAAACTATATAATCAAGTTTAAATGGTAAAATAAATGGCAGAGTGCCTTATTTAGAGCCTTATTATTTTTTTTCCTGCAGAGGGGCGAGACCCTCTCCGCCCCCAAACCCACCTACCTACCGTATATAACAACTCTCATGTCACTGCATGTGATATACTTAATACTTCCATGTCATCATTGCTGCGTGTTTCCTGTTACCATGGTAACCATGTATGTTACTACGGAGGGTAATGCCCTCATAGTATAGATATACGTCCTACGGCGAAGTGTTATATAGGGACATCAATTACTACGGAAAATGAATTCAGACATGCAATTAAATTCAAAGTTGATTGGCTACTGAATAACTTCTGGATTCAATTTACGATCAGGCAATATCATGGGCGCAAGGGCACATTTTTTTAAATCAAGGGGCCTGAGGTCTTTTGCCCAAAATATTACCCCCCCCCCCTTCTTCCTCATCACCTGACAAGCAAACAAAAAGAGATCCTCGCCTCTTTGATGTTCGAAAATGTTTGTGATGGTTTTGCCCGAAAATTACGTTGTATTGCCCTAAAAATGACATGATTTTGCCCGACTTTGCCTGAAAAGTATCATGAGTTGGCACGAATACATGACATACTTTTGCCCGAATGTGTCATGGATTTCCCCGAATATGTCATGGGCTTGCCCAAACATGACATGGTATTGCCCATATATGACACGGTTTGTTGAGGTGATTTTTGCCCGAATATGGACGTTTTCAAAACTCCAGGGGAGGGGGGGGGGGCATTATCATCATCATCATCATCATCACCACCAACAACAAAATCATCATCGCCATCATCACCCCCATAATCATCATCATTATCATCATCATCATCATCATCATCATCACCCCCATAATCATCATCATCACCCCCATAATCATCATCATCACCATCATCATCTTCATCTTCATCATCACCATCATCACCACCATAATCATCATCATCATCATCACCACCATAATCATTATCTTCACCATCATCATCATCATCATCATCGACAACATCATCATCTCCTTCTTCTAATCATGAGTAATGTGATAAATAATAAAACAAAATGCAATAGGGAATAGATGTGAATGGAATCGTTGTTTTATGCTGAAATAGGTTCTTGGCAGAATAATATGCCTTTAATGTGTTAATGGCACACGTAAAAAACGAACACCTGCATTATATCAAAGCAAATCAAGTGCACGTAATTTTGTTATTGAAACCAAAATATATAAAAGTAATGTAATAATCGGAGTCTACATTATGAATTATACACTGTTACACACGGGCACAGGGAAATGAATTAAGTGTACAAACATCAAAAACAGAGAGTATACTGTAGTAGATTGTTGTTAAATTATTTTTAAAAAGTGGGTCATCCTAATTCAATTTCGGAGAGGTATATTACCGTAAAATATATGATTCACTATAAGCAACAGCGTTTAAAATAGTTAGTTTAAAACATCGAATTCAGTCGACGGAATCATGTGGTTATACACTGTATTGTTGATAACATACCGGTAAGTATATACAGAGATAATAATATGATACTGAAATAATTTCTGTTGTCTGCATTATCTACTCAAGTTTCATTCTGTATTTACATAAACAACAGTTTTTAAGGGACATGAATGATGTTACTGAAATTAAAGCGTTCCAAAGTATCAATGCGTGTCGACTGTCGCGTCACGTGAATTTTCTTGTAGATGATGATTAATAGCCTTAGGTAAGATTCCGTAATTAGCAGAAACAATGTATGCAACCTTATTTCTACGTATGAGGGAAATTGTTGGTTAAGTTGGCGACACAAAAAGTGCATTTACCCGGAATATAGTTCGCTTTATTGTAACTCATTCGTGAATGTTAGTCATGTTATTCAGTTACGTTATGCTTGTTGAACTGTTTTGAGTAAATAACAATACGATGTTTAAAATTGAGCAATCTTGCAAACCCACGGTAGTATCGCGGGAGAGTAAAAATCGCCCTACTTTTGTCAATTTGTTTATAATCTGAATTTGTACACAATGGCGTAGAAACTGGGGAAGGGGGGGGGGGGGGGGTGGGCGTGCCCCCGAGATGCCACAATTTGTAATTTATTTAATTTATACAGAACATCACATAATCTATTATACGTATTATACATTTTATTCATACCGTGTTTAACCTTACTTTGTAAACTGCTAAACGAGGGAAGAAGTTTGTTGAGCAAATCATAATATCACCATAATAACGAGGATAACAAATGGTTTTGTTTGAAAGTGATTTTATCAGAAATATTGCACTGTGAGCGCAATAACGCAGCCTAAGATTAATTGATGTCTTTGAGACATCTTAATGAGGTTATTTCGACCAATACACACTGTACATCGTCAAAGACAGACCTCATTTTAATTGATGTCAATTAGTGTATTATAATAAGCATTGCATACCCATGATGTCTGCGATCTGGGGATGCCGAATGCATAGACGATTACATGCAATATTGTTAAAGGGATCTATGAACGTTGACAAAATCCAATGCATAAAACTTACTAACGGACGGTTCTCACATAGTCACATACCTCGTTGTATTCGTATTGCCAATGAGACATGGACCACAATTCGGTTCCGAATTTTATGATTGAAGTGTTCGGATTTGAAAGCTCCATGGGAGACTTTCAACTGTGCACAAAGTTCGTGCGATGAGTTAAACAAATTATCACTTTGTATTTTCGCTCATTGCTCGGTCAAATGACATTCAATTTACAATGGGATTTTCACCAATCACTCAGTGGAAATATCAGATCACAGAAATGTATATTTTAATCCTCTTCAGTTTTTGCACACGGCAATTCCAACGTCACGGACTAAAATATGCTAAAATATGAACCTGTACCCAGGGGGCAAAAGGGGTTTTTCAGCTTTTGCCTGTTGTAAAAGGTTGGCCACCAGAAATGGCGTGTAGGACCTTCTGGGATCACAACCTAGGTGGACAACCTCGCGAACTAGCTACTGGAAGTCCACAGGTTGGGTTTTAAGATATTTCACCAATTATGCAGCTAAATAGTGTGTTTCAGCCTTAGGGGTCATGAATACCCAGTCACATATCTTGCACAATTACACCACAATGCACTGCTGATTCCAGTCTTGTCTTTTCATGGAGGTCTTTCCTAGAGTCCTGCGCAACATTTGATACCAAGTTTGAGCGTATTGTATCTTTGGTTACTGTGTCACACGTCGTTACAACGTGATACATCACATACGGACGTGAAATTCGTATACAGCACATATGTATAAAAGGCAACTAAATTCTTTAAAATGAAAAATAGGCTATATTTCGATCTTTATAAATGTAATTCGCATTTTAGATAACTATTAAGAGCATTATATATAATGAAACGAAGTATGTAAATTAATAAACAATACAAAACATAAGCAATAAAACAATGAAATACATAAGATATATGAGTTGCTAATGCTATAATTTGTTTAGATGTGGTTAAATTACTATATCAAATGATACAAAATATATCCACAAAATCACATATTAAGCTTATCCTTTTAATGAGATACACGGGAGGAGGGAAGGGGGTGTTCAAAAGACCAGCCTTTCATCATTGGACTCCAAAAATAATTATAATCAAAGGTCTACCCACCCAGTTTGGACGACATGACACGTTTGAGGGCGAGTCTCATTCTAGGTCTAAAGGAGATACATCGTGAAGCTTGCAAATGAGGTATATTAGACATGAACATAGTTGGCTCATGTTAAAGGTTGGGCCCCATAAATGACTCATAGGACCTTCTAGAAATACAACCTAGTTGGACAACTTCACGACTAGCTCCTGGAAGTCCACAGGAAGCGAAACTTAAAAAGAAAGCATCTACAAAAACCCACTAAATGCAGCCATCTCTAGAGACAAAGTTCAAGTGTATGCTCCCTCTATGCTGCATCTCCATTCATCCAGCCCACACCATAAATCTAGTCTGAATCATGTCATCAGGGTTCAAGAGGTTGTAGTCAAGGTCAATGATAACCGAACTGTCAAAGAACAGTGGTTGTTGATGCAATGTGCAGCATATGTCACTGGCCATCTCAAAAAGGTGAAGCATTTGAAGCAGTCACTGAATGGCACGCAAATCTGTTGCTGGAAGAATTTTCTTTCGGTACTGATATCATACACTTTTGTAGTTACATATACAGTTAGGCCAGCCTGAAGTCTGCTGAACAGGAACAGAGGTGTGCCCTATCCAAATGAGCCAAAGTCTATGAAGTCAGTGGGAAATGCGCATGCTGCTGATCCACAGGAGTTTTCACGATAGGTGATTATGGACAGCTTGAACATTAGCTTGGTCAAAGCCATCTGTACATTGGTGGTGGATTCAAAGAATAAATAAAATAGTGTTGTTCTCACAGTGGGGTCTGCTATGGAGGTTCCTGCCCTTGAATCTACACAACAGGCATGACGAGGCTGTTACAAGGGTCTTACTTCACACATTCTACAACAGAGTAGTTAACAGAGTCGACAGAGTAGTTATTCATATTAATGACACTGACGTCACAAGCACATTTCCTGGTTCAAGACGTCTCACTGATCTATCAGAGATGTTGGTGAGGACAGCCCAGAATCAGAACATACCGACATTGCTGATAAAAAAACCCTGCCGATGCATTAACATATGACATTATCACTCGGACACGAGAACCCACCATGGATGTGTGTGTACAGCACCAAAGCAGGCCAGTTTAAGGATTCCGATCTGGGAAAAATGAGAGCTTAACAGTTCTTGAACAACGAGTCAACTCTCCTGAAGCTACTGCCTCCTAAAGAGGACGCTTTTCTCCATTGTCTCAAACGAGCTTCTCATGCCATCATTGATAAGAATGCGCATATTCCCAAGCTAAACATTCTATCATGTACAGAGTTTGGATAGTCCATGAATGATGGAAAACCAGTTCTAGTTTAAACTGACAGCAAGCCTGGACAAGACAATATCATATGGATGTGTCAAAGGGTGTCAGAATAACTGTTCCTACATGAAGAAGGCGGTTCCATGCTTTGGAATTGCTTTAAATGTGTCACTTTTGTGAAAGGACCAGTGCCATACAGCACATATTGCAGCAAGGACCACTGCTGATCTGCAAATCAGAAACGTTTAGGTTTGGCACTTTGGTTTCCTCTTGTAAGAACTTCACTAGGCTAGCCTTCCTACCACTTCTCATACTGCCGCTTTCCTTGAACAGAGTAGGAGGAATACATCACCGAATTCTTGCTTTTCATATGAAGTCATACATGTCAAGCTGTCTAACACTAGCAAAAATCAGTGTCATGCGCAGAACTTCATTGCTCTTACCTGGATGCCTGGTGCGGCTGTTTTTTCCTCTTTTCTTCTTGAGATTCTTGTTAGGGTGTAGAAGGCGTTGAGTGTCATGAATCTTGTCTTTTTCTGCTCACTGGAAAAAGACCCTGTTAGTGTCATCAACCACCCCCTTTTCACGTTGGTGAGGTTTTATTTGACCAGAACACTGCACATTTGATATGTCCTGAAGGAATGCGCTGTTGCTGTGTACGGTTTGGCTTCCGCTACTGCCATGACCTCGACTAAGGCTCTTTATCCCTGATGACACGACATAGATCATGATGTACGCTGGATAAACTGGTGAATGAAGGTGCAGCATATATTTCAACTCGGCAGAGATGAGTGGTTCGGTGTAGAGAGTGGTTTGGTGTAGACGTGTGTTTCTCTTCAGTTTACGCTTGATGTGGACTTCCAGCAGATAGTCCGCAAGGTTTTTCACCCAAGTTGTGTTCCTAGAAGTCCTATAAGCCCCTTCTGGGGCCAATCCTTAACAACAGTACCCCCCTTCCAAGCTTCATAATGTACCTCCTTTAAGAACTAGTAAGAAACTCTGCTTTGAACTTGTCATGTTAGCCTTCAGTTACACTTCGTCCATACTACGTGAGTAGACCTCGATTATAATTATTTTGGAGTCCACTGGTGGTCTTGTGACCCCCTCCTACCCCCCCCCCCCCCCCCACACACAAATACACATACACACACACACACACACACACACACACACACACACACACACACACACACACACACACACACCTACCCCCGTATCTGATTCAAATTATGGATTGTGTATCATGTTATCCGCAATCTAAACAAATTAATGGCTGTTGAAACATCACATACAAGGACGCGATTTCTTAATACTAATAAGTGTTTAAATAAATGTTCACTCTTCTGTACACATATAATTACCATTATGACTACGTTTGAAAAATATCTATGAAAATCTATGAGTGGTCGTTATGAGCAGGTGGTCGCTATAGACAGGTGGTCGCATTAGCAGGTTTGACTGTACCTCCCCCCCGTATCTTGATTCAAATGATGAAAAGTTATGATGGATTTTGTATCATTTTATCGCAATCTAAACAAATTAATACATTGACAACTCATATTCTTATGTATTCTTTGTTTAAAATTTAAAATAGACTCCTACCACATTCCTGACTATTAAAATCGTACAATACCCGTTCAGGACTGATTGATATTGATATGACATGTATTTTACATTGACCCAAGCCAGAGTAGTCTCTGGTTAATTCCTGAATTGGTTAAGTGCCAACGAGACTATTTTGCAAACCACGTCAAGGTGATAACCTTGATAATAAAAATAGAAAGAGTAAATGCTATTCTAAATGTAATTAATACTCGTAACTAGAACTCCGCGCAAATAATGGCTGTTGAAACATCACATACAAGGACGCGATTTCATAATACTAATAAGTGTTTAAATAAATGTTCACATCTTCTGTACACATATATAATTACCATTATGTATGCTCCGGGGAGGTACTGAAACTACGTTTGAAAAATAATCTATGAAAAATATATGAGTGGTCGTTATGAGCAGGTGGTCGCTATAAACAGGTGGTCGCATTAGCAGGTTTGACTGTACCTCCCCCCGTATCTGATTCAAATGATGAAAAGTTATGATGGATTTTGTATCATTTTATCGCAATCTAAACAAATTACTACATTAACAACTCATATTCTTAAATATATTCTTTTGTTTTTTATTGATTTATGAATTTACATAGTTGGTATCATTGTATAATGCTCTTAATAGGTATTTCAAAGCGAATTAAGTTTTTAAAGATCAAAATGTAGCCTATTCTTAACTCTTAAGGAGTTATTTGCATTTCATACATAAGCGCTGTATTCGAAATTCCACGTCCATGTGTGACGCATCACGTTGTAACGACGTGTGATACAGTAACCAAATATGCAATATACTCAAATTTTGTATCAAACGATGCGCAAGACTCTAGGAAAGACCTCCATGAAATAACAAGCTGGAATCAGCAGTGCATTGTGGTGTAAATGTGCATGATGTGTGACTGGGTCTTCATGACCCCTAAGGCTGAAACACAATATTTAGTGCATTAGGTGTGGTTTTCCTTGAAACTCATCCTGTGGACTTCCAGTAGATAGTTTACAAGGGTTGTCCACCTAGGTTGTGATCCTAGAATGTCCTAGAAGTAATTTCTGGAGGCCAACCTTTTACAACAGGCAAAAGCTGAAATCCTAAAAAATGGTGGTTTGCCCCCTGGGTACTGTTCATTATGTAACTTTTACTTTGATTACAAATCAATGGTTGAATAAATATATACCCGGTAGTACAAATTTGAGAACATTTGTCTCATTCATTGTTCAGTTATTTCACAAAATGTGTGCCATCACGGACATTACATATTTTTGTAAAATATATTTTTGCAAAATATGTAATGTCCGTGACGGCACACATTTTCTAGTACAACCGAACAACGAATAAAGGAGATTTTCTCTAACTTGCCATTGCTTTGTAATTGAAGTAAAAGTTACATAATGGACAGGTTCATCTTTTAGTAATGGTATTGGAAAGTGAAGAAATTGTTCATATTTGTAATGTCCGTGACGCTGGAATTGCCCACATGTCAACAGAGTTTCTAGATCCCTATATACCAACACAAATTGTATTGATACACTATATTATAAGCATATACTTTTATTAAACTCGGTCCCCCTGTCACAGATTGCGTGCGCATTCCCTCTTTGCGACGCTGCGACATCTACAGAGCGAGATCGATGACCTGCGGAGTCAAGTCACCCACCTTCGCCAGGCCCAGGTCGAGTGCGAGGCCACGGTCAAGGCTACGACGTCGGGCCAGCAGCCCCCTAGTCCCCATCCCGGCGACGCAATCGTTAGACGATGAACAGAAAGCGAAGGGTAGGCCCTAGTGTCCAAGCACCCCATTTGCATAGCTATATATTATAGCCTAGGTGCACAATAGCACCCTCCTTTCCTCCGTCCCTCCTCCCTCCGCCCTTCCTTCCTTCCCTCCTTCCACCCCCCCCCCCCCCCCCCCCCCCAGTGTCCCTTCCTCTCCTCCCTTGCCTATCGCTGACATGCACTTTTTGTCGTGGCCAAAAAAAAATTAATGCATGCACGTCTGCAACGCACCTGTTTTCACCCGAACTGCACGCAGCTGCACATAATTATTTTGAAAAACAGTTTGTTCATAACATTGCATTTGCGATCATAAGTGAAAAAGTAATTAAACTAAACGATATATTATGACAAAAAGATGACTTATGTAATCATAGAAAACTAATAACAACAACCTTAGAGCCAGTGGCGTACCCAGGATTTTGTCCGTAGAAAATTTTCGAAGCCGAGACCAAGTACCTTCAAAATTTTCGAGGCCGAGACCAGGACCGTCAACATTTTCGAGGTCGAAACCAAGATCGGTGTCACAAAATTTCGCGGCCGAGATCAAGACCATTGGTTGAGAACCCTTTACCCTTTTATCGTGGGGGGGGGGGGGGGGGGGGGGGGGGGGGGGGGGGGGGGGGGGGGGGGGGGGTGTCCGTATACAATTTTCGAAGCCGAGCCGAGACCAGGACCGGTCAAACAAATTCGAGGCCGAGACCAAGACCATTGGTTGAGAATCTTATAATTTTCAAAGCCGAGACCGAGAATTTTAAACATTTTCGATGCCGAGACAGGATTCTTCGCAATTTTCGAGGCGAGACCATAAACTGCTTGGCTACT
>JBAMJV010008994.1:0-26963 GCA_037951105.1 Echinarachnius parma | reverse complement strand
GGCGCCTTGCCCTGAAATTGATACGTAGATATGAGCGTTGTAGCAAGAAGGTGGCTCTGTTCTTCCGTGGGTTGGGATCAGCCGTTGGGGGCCGGGGTTGGTTCGGAGGGGTAGTGTCCATGGCGACGTATCGTACGCTGGTTCGGCAGGCGGGGCCGCACCAGTGTTCCGTTGATTGGTTGAGTGCCCGTGTGCACCGGCCAATAGACGCGGTCCGTTGTTGACCTATCAGGAACGCGCACTCGCTTATGCGAGATGGTGGGTTTTTGGAGCCACGGGTAGAGCATAAAAAACCGATTGTCTACATTAGATTATATCATTTTGACAAAGTATTGCAGCGGCATACGAAACGTCATGATCTTTTAGATTCCTAGTTTGACCATACATTGCGAGACAAACGAATATCACTAGCGATATTATTTCCGATTTGTTTCCTTCTTTTCATTTTTTGGCCCGAATTCAAATGTGCTTCTTTACTGAACGATTTCCATACTACATAATACGATTGCCAAGAATAAACTCAATTTCTTCTATTTTTCATGCAAAAACAAATTGCGATATCTCAACAAAACTGCTTCGGGATCTTCCCACATACATTACTAACATAACTGCCTGTATGACATTATTCATATGTAATATATTAATATTTCATTATACATTTTGTTTTCTTCAAGCAAACGTTAAATCCCTCACCCTTTGTTCTACTCTAGCTAGCCTGCGTCCATGGATTCTGCGATGCAACCAATTACGTAGACATATTATGATGACCAAGGTAAGACATTCGAGGCTCAACGTTCCGATCAGGCTTGTACATGATAAATTACCTGTCCAGAATAGTTTAATGCATACATATTTGATCATAATCACTTGTAATGTATCTAAACGATGGGCATTCGAGGTGGACGGTTTAGAGAATGACATGAATGAGGACTACCATATCGTATCGATGTCGGACTGGTTGGGGGCCACAATAATTATTGGGGAGATACACCCATGCCGGCCGTAGACAAGGGGTGGTTTGGTGCGTACGCACCCCCCATCCCCAAATCAGAAAGGTCCACTTTTATGTTGGTCTCGGCCATCGCTTACATCGTCTCGGTCTTGACTACGACTCCCCCCCACCCCCCCCCCACCCCCCCCCCCCCCCACTACTTACAATTATCTATTATATTACAATTATATGTATTATACATATACATGTATCTAAACCAGTGCTCTCGGCATGATTGGTCTCGGGCCACTTATGTACGCACCCCCCCCCCCCCCCCCACATCCTCGTATTCGTAAATTAGCTTATTGTCCTGCAAAATCAGCCAATTTTCGGGCCAAATCATCTCTCTTTTTTGTAATAACAAAAATAATATTATTCGAGCAAACGATCTCATATCCCCTCCTTGAAAAGAAAAATAAATGGATAGTTCACATGACTAATGTATAATGCTTATTCATAACACAATAATGTTTTCTTCTTTTTGAACTCACTTGGTTTTGATGTACGCGTACCATTCTCAACAGAAACTGAAGTTACATCAACTGAGGAAGAAAATAAATAGAAGATAAATAAATATAGTGAGGGATAGAGCAGAGGAGAGAATAAGAATAACTATATAATATAGTATAGACGGTTTAGAATATTCATTAAATGTATTCATCGAACTTTGGTAGATATTACTTGCAGTCCTTAACTCTAGCGTTATACGAATTTCATTTAGAAATTAAAATTAAAATTAAAATCAACGATGTTTCCTTTACCTGATGTATTTACACCCACGATATAAGATACATAGTTAACAACTATAGCTTTATGAACATTAATACAATAATCTCACTTTTATAGACATTACCTTAACCCTTACATTGTACGAATTTCGTTTAGCAAATTTAGATTTAAATTTAAAGGGTACCACCACCAACAAATAATATTCTTATACATGAAAGGTAACATTCTTAGTAGTCACGTGCTACCAGCAAAGTCAGAAAATGTGATTGGGAAACGCAACCACCATACTAAAGCATGTGTTCATGGCACTGCGGTAGATCCTTGCGGTAATTGTTCAGCGGGGGATGAATGAACAGATCTACGCCAGTGGTTCATGGGTCTACAGACGAAGACTACCCTTTCGTCTAGGACGAACGCATCGTCTATGATTCTATGGTCTCCAAACGTACGCGTAAATCAAAATTGGCGCAAATCCCAGCCTTTGTGGCGCATACGGAACCATGAGGCCATTATGATTCCGTAAGTGGTAGTATTTAGTGGTATGGTAATGTGTTGTTCTTTGCATAATAGTCCCCTTTAAATCAATGAATATGGTTGTGTACCTGTACCTGATTTATCTACACCCACGACAGATAGTTCAAAGGCGGGTGCGCGGCAGCATCTATCGAAGTCAGTCTGTATCATGATCCAGATAGCATTGCTTAAAAATTCAACCGCAGTCCGTGGATGACTTCCAGTAAAGCGAGCAAGCTCCGTGGATCTACCGCCGATCATACCGTCGCCGATGACGAGATACTCCCGGTCTCGTTCGAAGTCGAACTGGCGAAATGTGATCCGAATTGTTTGGTGCGTCGACGAAGTCATGGTTGTGTGAATGGTCCACATAATTGTTGTGCAGTGACGTGGGTATGGCATTTCCATGTGTGAATGGTGATAGACTTATGGGGTATCCGAGGTTATAATGTCCTATTTAAATCGAAAAATACAAAGATACGATTATGAAATCGCTAATTTCCACCGTTGTTGTCATATTTAATTGTGTATGTTTATATTTACTATTGCTGCCAATGTGATTTCTATTTTAACAATATATATTTTAATTCTTAATATATCTGTTAAAAAACGAATTATTTAAACAGACAAATATGTTATTACATTGAGGGTCATGTTACCTCTATGCACTGTGTACTTTGCATTGCTGCACTAAGTCCCGAGGCGCACTGTTAAAACGCTGTGTAAACAAATTCAACAACTTGTTGAAAATTGTCTACAACCGCTGTTTAACATATGAACCATCCAACCTTGTTGAAAACATTCAACAACCCCAGTTGTTTAAAGTTTACACAACTGTTGTTTTAATGTTGTCTACAACCGAAATTTTAGAAATAGCAAATACAAAAAGATTGTAATATACAACGGCAAGTCGGAATCGAACCGGGGACCTTTGGGTTATAAGACTAATGCCCGGCTGCAGACAGAGCCGACTCGACTGGTTGTCATTCCGATCGGCTCAGTTTTCAGTGCCTCGCGACACACATTTTGCCAGTCGAGAGACAGTCGGATACCAGTTGGGGCCGATTCAACGCGATAAATCTGCTCCGACCGACCGGGCCCAACTCTAGCCTGATTTAAACCTGTCGGATCGGATCGAGTCGGCTCTGTCTGCGCCGGGCATAACACGCTACCTCGTCGCTATCTCGTTTCGCTTGGTTTGCAGTGGGACAAAAAGTGTTTTGTCGCGATGATTTCGCGGTCGAAAACTATCACGTGATTTAACACGTTTAATCAACGCTTGAACAATGGCTGTTTACACAACCCTTCTTTCTACAACTAATCATGCTACACCTAAGGTTGTATAAAAAGATTCAACAACCATTTTTTACACAGCGCTTTTTTACACAGCGTTTTAACAGTGCAGAGGTGGAATATGGTTAGGGCAATATTTGTACGTTCTAAGAGAAAACTATTTGATATATGATCAGGATTAAAGAATGTCTCTTAATTAAAACGTATAATTATAGTGCTTTAAAACTTACCAACGTAAGTAACATCAGTTTTCGGCGCCTGTATAGCTCTCAAGCGAATGCTGAAACCCGACCTTATCCCAATCAAATCGCTCGTGAAGATGAACTTTATTGAATAACTTTTCGATGTCATGGTTTTTTCATAATTCAGCAAACTCCATTCTGAACATGACTTGTTGCCGTACAAGAAACGTTCCACGCCGTCTCCGAAGAAGACGTTATCGTTGCCCTGTTCAACGTCGAAGTCGTCAACGGTAATTTCAAAGACGTGGTCGGCTGATGTCTGGAAATCCCAAAACACGAAGCAGCTGTTTGGGTATTCCTTCGGATGGTTTGGAGACTCGATGGTGGTGTTTTGACCAGGTCGTAAGACTATTCTCGTATCTAAGAATTGTATAAGAAACATGATACAACAGTGTGAGATTTAGTCATAGAATAATTGTCAGTGGCTATCACACATTAGTCCATATATGCCGATAAACAAATTATGAAACTATACACTTAACCGAAATATATTGTATATTTGGAGAAAATGCGGTTACTATATTTAACGCTTGCTGCACCCCCCCCCCCCTCTCCCCGCGTGTCAATGTAAATCTATGTAGATCTATGTTCAGACCCGTAGACATGGGGGAGGGGTGCGTTGGGTGCGTATGCACCCCCCCCCCGCCCCCCCCCCCCCCCGAAATTCAGATAGGTCCACTTTTTATTAGTCTCGGCCATCTGAACTAGAGGTCTCGGGCAACGATCGGTCTTGTTCACGACCCCTCCCCCCTCCTCCCTTGCTTTCACAACTAAGCCAGTGGTCTCGGTCTCGGCCACGATCTGTCTTGGTCCCGTTTTTTGGTGTAAATTACGCCCCCCCCCCCCCCTCTCCGCCCTGCTACGGGCCTGATGTTTGATGTTTCTGATCCAACAACTAACCTGACTTCACCACCGAGGTAACCACCAGTTGGATGTACGATTTAGGTCGCACGTATATTCCCGCTGACAAACATGCATGACTCGAAACTGAAAATACATCGTTGGGAATACTATTCCCTCTAAATCGTACCAATCTCGTATATTCGCTCAATTCTAAACCGTCTCCAATGTTCAAATAATTTTGATAATCGAAGCCGAAATGTTTGAAGGTGAACCGTATTCGCCTGTCTTCTGAGGTACTGAAGGTCCACGTGGGGCTGTGGTTGCCATCATCGTAGGCTTCCCGCAAGTCGCTTGATGTGATTATTATCGTGGTATTTAGTCCAACCTCATAGTCATCTGTAAGATATAGATGTAATATTGATTTCTTTTAATGGATTAGGTAACATTTACGTTTGGAATTGATAGTTTATTAGATATGTATGGGGAGAATGTAAAAGTTATATGCCAATACACCAAATGTTGTTGTTCTCAAACGGTCTTTCGGGTGAAATTGTATAACATCAGGAAGAAACCATTCAAGCCCAAACCCTCTATTTATTCGTGTATTCTTTATTTAAAATAAAAAATACAGGGTAGGCAAACTGCTTGACAGGTGCGTCCTCTATACAAATACAAAACAAGTACAATCGACATGATAAATAAGCTACATATATTATATGTACATTATAAAACATTACTTCAACAGATATAATAAACAAACATTAAAACACACAAAAAACATTTTAAAAAGGCTTAAATAGATTTACACATTTAAACGATTTTCGCAGAATACATCACAGAGTACAAATAAATTATTACGTAACAGAAAATCGTTATACATTACATTATTACAAGCAAAACAAAAAATCATCTTGTCTACGATATGACAGGACTTACTTTGAGCTTGGAAATCCGCAACAGAAATGTGATTGAAGCAGCAACAGATAGTTAACGCTGTTATGAAAATTATCATGATGTTAACTTGACGAAGACGACGACAGCAATAAGATTGAATAAATGTCAGTATTCGTCAACACTCCCAAAAATTAAGATCAAGTTGATGCGGCAATGTCGATGAGGCAATGCAGTTTGTAAAGTGATGTGAAAGAAACACACATTGGTTCATTTTAAAATGTTGAAGTTAATTAAAAAGAAAGTTGATTAATTTGAAGGTTATATTAGCGATAATTTATCAACAGACTTCGCACGCGACGATTTACAATTGGATATAATTTCTTTCCGCCGAAAATGTTAAAGGGGTAGTACAGTTTTGGTAAGGCCGAGCTTTAGTAACCAAAACCTGCGCAACAAACTAATAGTTATAACTCCTCCATTCTCGAAAGGTATAAAACATTACAAACGACTAAGTAAAAAGCCATTAAAAGACAAGAGGGCGCTCTCTAAAAAAAGCATTGGTTTCAACCATTTTCATACAAACTATTAAAAAAAACCTCTTTTGACATTTTTTGAAAAGTGTTAGCATTTTTTTTAATTAAAAAAAAAATCATCGAATAAAATTAATCTGGGTCCCAGATTTATTCCGGCCGGATATATATTCATTGATATTCCAGCCGTTTCTGAACCGATTTTGATCAAATAAAGTTTATTCTGCCATTAAAATGGTGGGCTCTTTTAGATTTTACAGTTTTTCATTATCTCACAAAAAAAAATGTCGTGCAGCGCCCTCATACAAAAACTGAACTACCCCTTTAACCTTAACTTGATTCGCATGTATCCAACCAGTGAAACATTAATTGATTTTATTGGAAGAAACTTTTAATTTGACATCAAACGAGATTTTTTGGAATAGATTAATATATATAAATTATTTATGATATATTGAAATATAAGCATTATACACACTCACTCATGGGCGTAGGAGCACATCGTTCTCAGGGGGCTGTCTTTTGGCCGAATAATTATACTTCCCATTTTCATCTGATAGATCAGCAAAAAAATAAATAAATACATTTTAAAAATGTCTTCACCTCTTTGATAGTCGAAAAATATGTTGTTGATGTTAAAGGGAAAGGCCAGTAGTGGGAAATAGCTTTACTGGTCATACTAATTGATTAGTATTATTGAAATAACATAAAAAGGAGCGTGTGTGGAAAAATCTGAACCGTCAAATGCAGAAAAATCAGTAAAAACGTTTATGAAAGCCGCTGACATTGAGCCTAAATTCAGCGTCAGCTTGGCTCGTCTGCACTGGCCACATTCGTACGCTCGTTCGAGCGATTTGCTTGGGCGAATTACCATGTGCGCATTTGCCATAGGATTTACACGCATCGCACGTGGCTGTATATCACCCGTCGCGATATCTATCCAGGCCGGATCGATATGATAAATTACCAAATATATCAATTAGTAGGCGGTTTCCAGGCAAAATTTGTATCATCACGTATTATTCAAAACATATTCTTTCACATGATTGGTAATAAGAGCTTCCATTTCATTTTTTGAGAGGGGGGCGTTTCCAAAACTGGTCTATACCTTTAAGTAAATAATAAAATAAATAATTACGGTTAATGCTATAGCGCTATTCCCGTGAGGATCATAGCGCTTAACATCATTATTACCGCGGTCAACGGATACACACCGCAATCATTCCTGCACATTAAGTCCAAAAATAACATGATCTTAATCAAATATGGGACGGTTTTGCCCGAAAATGACGTTGTATTACCCTAAAATAACATTAATTTGCCCAAAATAAACATGACTCTGCCCCAAAATGACATGAGTTTGCCCAATGTGACATTAGATGGTTTTGCCCGAATGCGAGATGCTTTTTGTCCGAATATGGTCGTTTTCAAAATCCAGGTGGGGCTGCACCCCCTCAGCCCCCCCCCCCCCCCCCCGCCTCCTACCGCCTATGCACTCACTTTCGCATGTAAAAGTGATAGCAAAACTGCGATAAAAAAAAATCTACGGTAAAGTGACATTTAATACCGGCCTGTACGATGTCTGTATAAATATTATCATGTTTATTTGTAGGTAAGTTTTCATGGT
The DNA here is from genome assembly GCA_037951105.1 of Echinarachnius parma. Lineage (NCBI taxonomy): Eukaryota > Metazoa > Echinodermata > Echinoidea > Clypeasteroida > Echinarachniidae > Echinarachnius > Echinarachnius parma. Next base: position 19,301 of record JBAMJV010008994.1, on the reverse strand, counting down.
CTGAATATTAATCACACATTCAATTTAATTGTTTTCACTATTAGTGAAACAAATTGCAGTCTGCGGCTCGATAATATTACTCGCTTACTCCCATACGTATCCCTGGTTTGCCCTAATAACCCCCTATTAGCATTAGCAGTGAAAGTGATAGGAAATAATACTTTCCTTTAATTTATAATATCATTTTAATAAGGACATTATTGAACAATTACCCTACAATGCAATCGGATGTAATTAAATTAATTAAGCCAACTGGAGAAAATACATTCTTGTATACATTTGAGTATTGAGTATAAGTACACTGCTTTTGAATACTCTTGTGTCACATTCCTGCATCATAAATACCCATAAAAGTGCCTACACAAATTTGCAAATTCAAGGATTTTCCAACGTTGGTGTCAAAACAAGCATTGGGTGGCCCCAACGTCAGTTATATGAGTTGATGTCCAATATTACATGTATACCGGGAGACTAAAAAAGATCCAGTCAGGAAAAAAAAATGTTATTAAAAATGATCTTATGAAAAACCTTTAGATTATTTGGTACCATATTTTAAAGGGGAAGAGTTGTGCTTTCAGATGCTCCTTGAAGGACACATTTCCTTCAGCGGATCCCAAATAATGTTTGGATATATACGAATATACAACAAACCCAATTGTGCTGATTTTCGTATTTGCACTGAAAATGGCGATGGACATTCATTGCACACATTCGATCTTCTCACTAGGAAATATGACATAATAGCGATGTAATAATGGCTAGGGTACAACAAGATTTGACTCTGCTGATGTTGGAAGGGCTAACGATGGTTAAAAAGGGTAAAATCTCCCTAAAAAGCAAGTTTTCTGGATAAAGTTCTTCCAAATTGACCTCGCTTAGGATTCTAACCGCCTCCCTCGCACTTTTGACAGTTCCTAATGGTGTCGCAAAACTGACGGCGTTTGCCTTGTTACTGGAATCAATTTGTCAAGCTTTGTGTTTGAATATTGAGACCATAAAGAGTCTTTCTTCAGGGGATAATTCTGGTGTAAAAGTGAAGCAAAGGCTCGCATTAATGAACAAACACTTCTTCGGTAGACGAATCTTTGAAGATTTTGTAAAGCCCCTGCTGATTCAACAAAATGCGTGGAATTCAGGCAATGGTAGCAACATATCAATCATACTTAGCCATTTGAATACTTATTTAATACGTTCCACATTGTTTTGCTCTGAAAATAATTACCGTTTTGTAAGTCATGTAATGCACAGAACGTAACTTGGCACTAAGTGGATTGCGCTTTACTGCAAACAAACGACCATATGATATCTCACGACTGACAACCCCAATTAAGCTGAAATAAAAATCAACAGGAAACCTGATTAATTATCTTTAATAAGACACCAAAAATGTATATTTTCTAAATTACCTTCATACCATAATGAATTATTTTCCGACTGTAGCATTGTACTAATGCTATTCTTTTTAACCATGCCGGATAGCGACATAGCATATATTTTTGTGACCCCATAAGAAATGTCTTCGGTATTGTCAAAGTGTTGTTCCTTGAGATGAAATACAAAATGGTGAATGTCTAAAGGATTCATAAGTAATTGTTTAGGTGATAGCACGATGAGTATATGAGGTATAGTGAGTGCAATAGCAACACAATTCTAATGTTAAATTTTGAAAGACAAATGCACACAGAAGTATGCACGAACCCACACAGAAAAAAATAAGCACACACGCACAAACATACGCATACACTCAAACACACACACGCGCACAAACGTAAACAAACAAAAAAAACGTACACTAAAAATTATAACCAAATGCCACTCATAGAAACAATGATACTCTTGTACACCAGAAATACTGTTATTTTCTTCTATTTTAGTTATTTTACTGTTCATAGAATAATCTCTGTAATACATATCAGTCAGGTATTCTTTTCTAAAGAAGATGTGGGAAGAAAAAGGATAAACGCGCTAATTATATGAGAGTGCTTCCTATCGAGTACTGAAATGATACTGAAATTATAGAAACTAAATTAAAGGGGTAGTTCAGTTTTGGTATAGAGGGTGCTGCACAAAATATTTGTTTGTGAGATGACGAAAAACAGAGTGTAAAATTTGAAAGAGCATACAATTTTAATGGCAGAATAAACTTTATTTGATCAAAATCGGTTCAGGAATGGCTGAAATATCAATAAATATATCCGATCGTAATAAATCTGGGGCCCAGATATATTCCATGATTAAAAAAAAAATTTGTTTAAATGCTTGCACAAAAATGTTCAAAAGAGGTTTCAAAATAGCTATTGATGATCTTTTCATTGATATGATATTCAAACTTGGAGCTCTGTTAACTGTTAAAGTGTGTTCTTTTTATAATCAATTTCAAACTTTCTAAAAGTAATTTTCCTTTTTTTTTTCAAGGATCCAGTGGCAACAACTCCAACCCTCGTCACTCGAGGAAGTCCACTGAAGCCGGACGACATCAACATCAAGTTGGATGGAAACATGCTGTTGCTGTGTTCTTGCAGCTGCATATCACACGGCTGTGCAGCATCTTACAATGAACATGAACAATCACTTCATGGGATTTGCCAGAATATTAACAACTCAAGTATTTCCTCTTGCTATTTGTGTACATGTTGTTAGCGCAAGGGCTGATTTTTTTTTAATATTCCGAAAAGTATTCAGTACTGTTTCTTTCCTTATGGTTAGTAGAGGGACTCAATCAGCCAACAGGTTAGTGATCATATTGACCACTGAGTAATCAAATCCAAATAATAATCCAACTATAAAATTAATCCTCCTCCTAGGACATAATTGATTTTGTTTAAATGCAAAAAGAAAAAATCAATAATTTGCAGCTCGAAAGGTAAACATGAAAGTCCTAGGTAGGTACGTAAAATAATATTTTCTTTCTATACCCTTTATATTGGGATTAAAGGTTGCAGTGAAACCTCATTGTAACAAGCAAAATAGGCCCATTGGCAGGTATTCTTCTAAATTGATCAACTTAAGCCACACTATTAAAAAAAGACAGAAAAGCAGTACACCAGTCAACACCTGTGAAATATGATTCGCAAATTGTTTCTCACAAGACTTAACATTCCAGTGAAATAGTTTTAAAAGTCACAAGTAATATGTCCTTTCCTTGTATTCCTCTGATAAAAGGTACATAATGTTTCTGGTGATTTGTTGAACTATTTGATTGGAGCCAAGGAGCCATGTGTCTATATTAATGAAGAGAAGCAAACATAGGCTGTGCAGGAATACATTAATTGTGCTAGTCAAATGCACGGGTATGAACTGGTTACTGTTTATTTCTGTCTTTAGGCTAGCTTAAGTTGATTAATTTCTTAGAATATCATACATTTAATGTACCTCTTTATATCTTGTATCAGGGCTGAACAATTATGAAATAAATAAAACATGGACATGTAAAATTGACTTCCTATGTATGTCAGGTTCCAAAGTATTACCAATTTACTGTTTTTCTATACACATGTACAGGTGTATTTTCTTGGGTTGTAGGAATACATTTTATTTTTTATAATTGAAGTGTGCTATTTACCAAAGTATTGTATTTTTTGTGTATGCTTATATTTTTATCAAGACAGAAAATGGGATTGTTGTATCCTTATGCAATAATACTGGGAACTTGTATATGTTTACCAAAGCAGCTAAACTACATATGATCTGCAGCTCAAAGAGATATCTTGATCATGAGAATAGTTACATTTCTCATCTTATATTTCTGTTGTAAATAGTGACAGAGAGAGATTTTCTTGTCCAAGCCAAAATGAATAGTACACATAACAGTATTTTAAGTTTTATATATAAAAATGCACTCGCCTGATTTGTACTAGCTGCACTACCTCTTTAGACATTGCCAATGTGTTGGTGATCTTTTCTGATTTAACTCCAGAAGTGATTACTCTTCTCTTACTACTATAAGTTCCAATTGATGTGCATTTTAGTATTCTTGTATGTCCTGTAGAGTAGTATTAATTGAGTTTTTGTACAATATATTTGCAACTATAGATGTTACCTTTTTTGTACCTCAAATTAGAATGTTGATGTTTGCCAACAGCCCAACATGGTATATTACACGCACATTGTATTACTTCTTTATATTTCTTTGTTACTGTTGTCTAGATATTGCAGAAGGGAAAATCGAATAAACATGGCAACAGTGTCGTATGTGGTTATTTTCTCTTACCCACTATGCATAGTGGAAACTGAAACCGGTCATATTGTCAATAAAATTTGATTTTGTTATGAAAAAAAATTGTTTGATCTTTACGATTTATCGGTTATTATGTGATGTTGAGAGTGCATGTGCATCTTGCAGGGTGCAATTCTACACCCTATACAGGTTGCAAATCTGCATTGCACCCTGTTGGGTGCTGCATTGCACCCTGTATGGTGCTGCTATTGTAACAAAATTCTGCACCCCTAAGGGTGCTCTTTTGCACCCCTAAGGGTGCAAGTCTGCACCCCATATGGTACAAGTTTGCACCCCAAATATAGGTGGCTGCTATTGTAGCAGCGGTCTGCACCCTATAGGGTACTCTTTTGCACCCCTAAGGGAGCAGATCTGCACCCCATTTGGTACAAGTTTGCACCCCAAATAGGGGTGCAATTTTGCACCCCATTTTGCACCCTATATGTGGCTGCTATTGTAGCAGCGGTCTGCACCCTATAGGGTGCAAATTTGTACCATTATTTTTTAGTGTGTATACAGAATGCGAGCGAAGCGAGTTTGAAATTTTTTAGCAATTTAACATCTGAAATTGCCATTTGTTTCAATATTATTGTATGGGTATATTCGTGTTATGTTATTGTGTTTTGAAGGGTAATAATTATATAAACACCCGAAGTTGTAGAATATTATATATACATAATGCGAGCGAAGCGAGCTTGAAATTTTTTAGCAATTTAACATCTGAAATTGCCATTTGTTTCAATATTATTGTATGGGTATATTCGTGTTATGTTATTGCGTTTTGAAGGGTAATATATAAACACCCGAGGTTGTAGAATATTATATACGAATGCGAGCGGAGCGAGCTTGAAAAATTTAGCAATTTAACATCGAAAATTGCCATTTATTTCAATATTATCTCGTGGAAAATTTTCGAAGCCGAGACCAAGAAATGTCAACATTTTCGAGCCCGATACCGGGTTTCTTCGCAAATATTCGAGGCCGAAACCAGGTTAATGAGGGTCGAGACCGCTTGTAAGTGGTCTCGACCGGCTAAAATTTGCAAAGGGGGGGGGGGGGGGGTTCAAACCCCCCAAAACAGCCATTTTGGGGCCAAAGGGGGGGGGTTGAACCCTCCCCCCCCCCCCTGGGTACGCCTATGCGTAGTTCCCGTGTAGGCTGGCATTGCTCTGGCTGCTTGTGTGACGTGCACCAAATTGCACCATTTCAAGTCCAAAAATGCAAAAGCTCCCTACCGTGGGAGGGGGGACACCCCTCCCACACCCTCCCCACGCTCAGTCACTTCGCTCCCTCGCAATGTCTCACTCTCAGCTCTGGCTCAAAGTTGGCAACCCTGTCAGTGTGATTAAGCATGAGCCCCTACACAAAACAAATCGTGAGCCCCCTTAGGTCTTTGCCCTCCCCCCCCCCCCAATCCAAAACTGCTTCCGGCGCGCCTGGTCTACATTATACCGCAACCCTAGCTAGCAACTATACGGTATACAAGATCGGGTGTTTAATATACATAGCCACATCATCCAAAAATAGACTTAGCATGAAACTAAGCTAGCGGGGTTTTATTTCCATTTAACTTTGTTTATCATAATTGCACACTATCTTATTTCATCGTAAATAAATGACGAGATATTTTGTCTGAAAACGAGTATCCAATTTCTTTGTTTGTGCTGAGTATATAATGGGAACAACATAATTATGACCCTCCGCAATCGTTTGTATCTCATTTTTTAAATTTTCATATTTTCAACAAGGTGAGAGCGGCAACCGCGAATAGAACAATAAATTATTACTCATTGTGCGTTGGAGCCGTATATCGTATAGATCATTTGGTATACTCTGACTTTTAAATTCCAGGATTTATTTCATACCTCGCAAGGATTTATATTTAACCAAACCGGACTTGAGTTAGTGGCAATACCTTTTGGATGTATGTACATTTAATTCTTCTAGAAAGTATGATATAGTCCAAAGGATTTACTTTTAATTACAACAAAACAAAATGATATTTCACTTATAAAATCTAAGCCGGACATATAGGAGAGTGACGATTCCATTGGATTTAAGAAATTTGTGAAATTAGGACGGCTGAAAGGTGACCCGGGGGTTGCCTGTTCAAATCCCGCTACAATTAACTTATCTTTGTTCCTTATTCACTATTGTTATCTTATCATAGCATGCAAAGAGAAAATACCGACTTATTTAAATGGAGAAGATAGAGATAGATAAATAGATATATAGATAAATGGTATTTATTGGTTTCATGAGTCGCAGTCTTACAACTGCATTGTACATGAATTACAAAATTAAACTAATATACATTGTAAAAAATAATAGAACATTTAGTTAGATATTTTAATAGTTAATAGACGGGTCCATATTAAATTGTAGTGTTGGTTATTGCTATCGTAACAATGGTTATTTCATATAGCGCTATATACAAGTGAGTATCAAAACGCTTTACATGTCAACGGATACACGCTACAATCATTTCTGCACACAAGGTGTACATTTCCACTCCATATTCGAGCATAGCATGCATAGTGAACATAGTTACTTATCCTTATAATATAGAGAAACAAATGCACGTTGGGTTGAAGAAACAGACTACAAGGTCGAAATGGCGCGTTCGCATGATGACGACGACGACATTTTATCTGGCGGAGGTCAGGAGAAGGTGGCCGACGACGACACGGGGCACGATCACGATGACAGAGTTGTGATACCGCGGCATCTTGGTCTCAAGCAATGCGTATGGCATATAGTAAGTTGTTGTTCTTGTTTTCTTGTTGATACCGTTGGCTTTTTTTTGTTTATTAGCAATAATATAATAATATTTTCCGGCCTAACAAATTATTTTTAAATTCAATTTCGCCAGATTCTGTCACCACATCTATGTTCTGTAGTTTAAATTAATTTCACAGCATTTGAACCCCCCCCCCCCCCCCCCCCCCTCCTCTCACGCTTACTCCATATCTCTTTCCCTTTTACTCATTTCACACTGAATACTTTATGTACGAATCAATATATTATAAATTCCCTCTGTTTTATATATTTGCTGATGTCTCTAAAAACAGATAGGTTGCATAATCGGAACGGGCATTTTCGTATCACCCAGCGGGGTGCTGCGGGGGTCAGGGGGATCCGTCCCGCTGGCCCTCTCGCTCTGGGTCGTGTGCGGCGTCGTCCACGCATGTGGGGCGCTGACCACCGCCGAGCTCTCCGTGCTCATGAGAAAGTCCGGCGGGGAGTTCATCTTCCTGCTCCAGTCCTGGGGACCCCTGGTCGCCTTCGTCCGTATCTGGGTCTCCGTCATCATCATCACGCCGATCGAGACAGCGATCGGCGGGCTTGTCGCGGCGAAGTACATCCTGACGCCCGTCATACAGTGCATCGCCCCCGCCAATGACCACGAGCTCTCGGTGCGCCTGCTCGCGAGCTGTTGCATTCGTGAGTGGAAACTTAAAGTGATCCATTATATTAACTTTGTAGGATTTTTCTAAGAGGAATATTTGAAAATTCATATATCAACAATCAAATATGCCCATACCATATTGACAAACTGGAAAAAACGTTTTTTACATATAGTGAAAAAAGAGAAAGTTTGTGTCAGATTTGATCAACGTTGTCCATTCATTTGAACGACGATGGAAAAGCGCCTCTGGAACGCTTTTCATTCATTCAATCATAAATATCTTCATAATTATAGGGAGACATTTTACAAATGAAATCCGATTTGTATTCGACTAATACCATATGCCAAAGAACGGGATACAAGAGAAATGTGAAAGCTCTATTAGTGATTGGTTTGTTCACAGTGTGTTGATTGATCATGGTCTACACAGTGTGTTCACACTGTGGTCAACATTGGTCACAGTCCCACCATCACACTGCGGAATAGTCTTTTGCCCGCTAGATGGCTGCTACCCCGAGTTGGCTGCTGTGGGGTGAGCAGCCAACTCGGGGTAGCAGCCATCGAGCGAACAGGGATAAAATAAATTCCCCACAGTCCAATCTGGACTAACTGTGGTATGGATTAGTCGTTACAAAAAAAACGAGCATGGTGTCTTAGCATTACGAGTGTCCGCCTCATACACGGGAGGTCCCGGGTTCGAACCCTGACCGGGTCATATCAAAGACTTTAAACATGGTACATTATGCCTTCTAGCCAGGCGCTCGCCATTTATAAAAATAGATAAGATATAGTAGACGCGTGGCCTATAGGGCTGACGAATCGGAGATAGGCGCCGCCTCTTACGTACATTGGATAACATACATTATTCTTCTTTTTTTAGTTTTTGTCGTGGCGGCAAATGGAATCAGCGTTCGTCTATCAACCAGAATCGCCGGATTTTTCAGCGTCACGAAAGTGTTGGGTCTCCTGGTGATCATCATATCCGGCTTCTACTATTTGGCCCAAGGTGTGTATACAGGGTGGCCTACAAAAAAACGGAACGGGGCACTTCCCAAAGTATAGCAACAACATGATTATGTCCATCGGATAGGATGTCTTTTCCAATGAAAAACTATACCAAGATCATTCATTTTGGTCGTGTAGTTTTTGTTTTAGAGCGCTCTGAGTGACACCATGTCAGGTTCCCTTTTTGTCAATTTTTACCAAGTCAGTGCCTGATAAACCCGCACTTACTGCCTGTCATAGCATTTGAACAACGAGCAATACGCGCGCTATTGTTAGTGTGCATTCAGCCGTGTGCCGAGAGAATGGGCATGGTTGCTCGACGCTATGACGAGCACGAAGTGCGATTTATCAGGCACTGACTTGGTAAAATTGACAAAAATTGACCATTTAAACTGCATGAATGAACAAAAATGTTTGTATTATTTTGTCAACTTATTGGGGAGTGGGGCAAGTTCCCCCAAGCCTCCCCTCCCCCCCCCCCCCCCAAAAAAAAAATCCTTTGATAATATAATGTTATAAATAACATGTCATTGTCTTTTCTTTATATAATACTATATCGAGGTCACACCGCTCACCTCTGGAGCAATTCTGCAAAGAGGTTCGATCCAGCACTCTTGCCAACTGGGATCCTCTCGGGCCTTTGGGCCACAAGTGGATGGTGAGAACCCACCTTATGCGTACGAGGCAGGGGTGGGGGGGGGGGGGGGCTAGGGGGCGGCACCCCTGATACCCCGATAGTTGTGAAAAGGACCATTTTCGGGTTTTAAAAACACTTAAAATTCAGGCAATACCATGTTGTTTTCGGGAAAAATTAAATCATTATTTGGATAAGCTCATAATTTATTTTCCTTTGTTTTGTTTTGTTTTTGTTTCGCTTGTGAGGTGAAATACGGGAAACATTGTATTCGGGCAAAATACCTCAGCCAACATTTATTTTATGAAGCGTAATATACATAATATTATGTTTGTTTAACATAAGTATGTTGTCGTTATGTATAATCCCATGCCGTTTTTTAATACGTATTTACCGTCTGCATGGGTGTGATAGACAACAAAATACAATATAATGGTCAACTCTCACAATAGAATGGTCCACAACATATAATATAATGGTCGACAAAATACACTGTAAATGTCCACAATATATAATATAATGGTCGACAAAATACACTGTAAATGGTCAACCATACAATACAATGGTCCACAACATATAATATAATGATCGACAAAATACACTGTAATGGTCAACTCTCACATTACAATAGTCTACAACATATAATATAATGGTCGACAAAATACACTGTAATGGTCAACCATACAATACATGGTCGACAAAAGTCACTATACTCATTATGATCGCATCAGTATTGTCTATTGAGTTGTTCATACATGCGCGTGGTAAAAAGTGTGTAATGAATTGTACTTGTACATGTACTTGAGTTTTTGCTCGTGATAAATAATGATGAGATGAATGGGATGATTAGGCCCTACTTGTTATACTTATAATAATAATTATTATCATTTTTATTATTATTATGATTATTTGTATTGTTTGTAGTATTTGTATTATCATTATTATAATTATTATTATTATCAATATAAATATAATTGTTGTTATTATTAGTATTGATGTTATTACTATCATTATTATTATTATGATGATTATTAATATTAGTATTACTATTATTATTATTATTATTATTATTATTATTATGATTATTATATTATTATTATTATTATTATAACTATAATTTAGACATAAATAAGCTATTCATGTAAACTAGTGATAATGAACTAGCTATAATGTGGGTTCTGGCAATTTAATTTGGCAAACAACAAATGCAACACAATTTGGCTGCATTGCACTGCACTGCACTGCATGCTGTACGATTACCCCCTATTTTATTTGCTCATTTATAATTTTGTATAATGTTTACTCAACTTTACCATAGGGGTATAATTACCACAGTTACGGAGAAAATCCTACAGCCCGCAAGGTACGATAAACCGTTACTGTTTGTGTGTACATATACAGGGTGGCCCAGAAATAACGGAACGGGGTACTTGCCATACTAACGACTCATGATGCCCGCCATACTGCATCGAGTAACGATCAACCGTGCGCCATTGTGAGTGTGCGTTCAGCTGTGTACAGAGAAGAAGGGGTACTAACAATGGCGCACACATTGAACGTCACTAGTTGCTATGACGGGCATCATGTGTCTTCATTATAGCAAGCACCCCGTTCCGTTATTTCTGGGCCACCCTGTATAGTCAATGTTAAAGGGATGTAGTAACTTTGTTGACTTGTGTACAAACTGATGAAGAGTTTTTTAAATGTGTATTAGAATGATCTGATGTATCCACCCAGTGATGTGTGAAAATTCTATGGCAAATTAATGTTATATGACTGAATAATGATCGAAAATGCAAATGTAGCATTTGCTAACTCATTGCACTAACTTTGTACATATTTAGTTAGAATTCTCCCGCAGGAGATTTTTAAAATCCAAAAGCTTCAATCATAAATATTTTTATAACGAAAGATAATTTCGGAAAATCAAATCAGTTCCACGCTCCTATCGGAAAAACGAATACAACTACCCAGCTAGCCACCTGACGTCGGGCCGATGTCGGAAGTTGGTTGGCGGATGTCGGCATATCGCCGTTGGCTCGAGGTTAAAATGTCCGCCAGCCCAACATCGTCACGACGTCATTTTTGTGATATATTTTTTGTGATCTCATGACATGATGTTGGGCCATTGTCGGAAAATGACGATATGCCAATATATCACAAAAATGACGTCGTGACGATGTTGGGCTGGCGGACATTTTAAACCTCGAGCCAACGGCGATATGCCGACATCCGCCAACCAACTTCCGACATCGGCCCGACGTCAGGTGGCTAGCTGGGTAGGTATGTGAGAGCCACTAGAGTTCTAAATATTAAAGGATTTCGACAATGAAACTAAATCCCTTGAACGGAACAAACAATCTTGTCAACTTAAATTTTTGTGACCACAACTTATGTCTTATCATTGAACACCAATTGTAATCATTTACCATATACTTGACTAGGATATTATACAGTTGTTAACTGGTGGTGGAGGGAAAAGCACGGAATGTTTCCACTCCCGAGGGATTTTAAATGCTATTGAGGGAAGAGCGAGGGACTTATTATCGTCACGAAATAGCATTTTAAATCCCGAGGGGAACATTCATGCATGATTTTCCTGACAGCAAAGTTAACAGCTGTTTTATCATCTGATTGACCGGTTAACAGTGCCATGTAACATCCAAAAATGTTACATGGCAGCTGATGTACTGTATTTACTAAGTCAGGTGATAAATATAGATATTTAGGGGGCTCTTTAAAGGGATAGTTGAGTTTTGGTATAGAGAGTACAGTTTTTGTCAAACTGAATTTTAGTAACCAAAACCGGCACCATTACATTACAAACTAATAGTTAGAACTCCACCATGCTCGAAATATACAAAATTACAAACGACTAAGTAAAAAGCCTGTTATCATTAAAAAAGAGCCGTTAAAAAAGTATTTAAAAACATATTTGTTTACATTTTTGAAAAGTGTAAGCATTTTTCTTTTCGACGGCTGGTTCAAAATTATTTTATTAATGTGGGGCTCCACAATAATTACAAATGGTTATATTTACGGATATTTCAGCCGTCTCTGAACCGATTTTGATCAAATAGAGTTTATTGTGTCATTAAAATTGTATACTCTTTCAAATTTGACACTCAATTTTTCATTACCTCACAATAAAATTATTTCGTGCAGCGCCCTCTATACCAAAACTCATCTATCCTTTAAAAGCCTCTTTAAAAATGTTAATATATGACTTTTTAAATAGTGATATTATTAAAATGAATTTAAAAGGCACTTTTATACATTTTGTAACATTACAGTCTGACACTTGGCCATCCGAACATTATTTTCACCCAATTATTACAAAGCCTAGCGTTACGCAAAATATTTATTTTTGTCTTTACAATACTTATATAATGAAATATGTTGTCGATGTATTCCATGCAGAAACGTTCCCCTGAGCATCGTGATATCGATGTCGATGATCACGACCATCTACCTCCTCGCCAACGTCGCCTACCTCACGCTTCTCTCGCCCGAACAAATCATGTCTTCAGAGGCCGTTGCAGCAGTAAGGTTTAGCATTTTAAAGATCATCAGGCGTTGGGATTCTTCTACACCGCGGGTCGCCATTTTGAACTAGGCTAGTTTAAGCGAACTGCAGTGCACAAATTACGCATCGTGCGCATGCAGGCGTTAGAAAGATGGCACCTTGCGCATGATTTGCGAATCCGAACTAACTTTAATACAAATTATTAGTCTTCTAATTAGTCATGTAAAAGGAAGGCAAATTATGTCATGTTTTCCTTACTCGCACTGATAAGAAAAATCCTGTCACTCATCTTTATAATATATCTCCAATCTCTGTATCGTCTAAATCCTTATTGTGCTCTAAATCCCGCTCACGTGAAAACTGTTCAATGAGTCAATCACTGTTTGTACGCACTGTGAGCGAAGTTTATTTATACGGTAATACGCCAATCGAAAAGACTCGGAGCGCAAGCGATTACTATACATATACATGATCCTATGCGCGCACGCACGCCGTCGCTGAGCAGAGCCCGGCCACTGGTAAGTGTATATTTACCCCTTATTCGCTTGTATTATAGGTATTCGTATGGCAAAAAAAAAATCTTCTTGGTTTTCATGTTTGTCCAGGACTACGGCGAACTTGCTCTTGGTCACAACTGGTCTTGGACGATCTGGCTGTTTGTGGCCATGTCTGCGATGGGAGCCCTCAATGGTGGCATCTTCAGAAAAGCCAGGTGATTACAAAGATGATGATCATCATCATCATCACCATAATGGTGGTGGTGGTGATCGTGATGATCATGATGATCATGATGATGATGCTGCTGATGACACATAATCCTCATCATATTCATCATCATCATCATTAACATAATCATCATCATCATCATCATCATCATCATCATCGTCTTCGTCGTCATTATCATGATTATCACCACCATCATCATCAGCAGCAGCATCGTGATGATGATGATGACGATGCTGCTGCTGCAGATGATTATGGTGATGATGATGTTGGTGGTGATCATGATAATGTCGACGAAGACGATGATGATGATGATGATGATGCTGATGATGATGATGATGATGAGGATGATGATGATGATGATGATAATGATGATGATGATGTTGATGATGATGATAATGGTGATAATGATGATGATTATGATTATGGGGATATGGTGATAATGATGACGATGCTGCTGATGATGATGATGATAGCGGTGATGATGATATGATGATGAGGAGATGAATGATGATGTCGGTGATGACGCTGATGTCGACGATGATATAGTCAATGATGATAATGGTGATGGTGATCGTGAGCATGATCGCGTTGATGATAATCATAATGTTTGTATTAATGATGGTGATAATTATCTCGATGATGCAGATTAATAATAATCACAAAATTTGTGAAACCTAATGAAATATAAAGTTAGGTATAGTGCTTCCAACTGTGGGGTTGCATGGTTATGAGAATAGCAATCAGGGAATAACAGAACTAAAGTAGCGCGGCAAAACAAATAAATTACCTTATTTTTACATTCAAATATCCTTCTTGGTCAATATTCCAGCCTAAATTTGTATCAAACATAATTATCTTTAATAACAGATAATTACATGTTTTCACCAGTTAAAAAGCCTCGCGTAACTTTGCTAAGTCCCGTCCTTTAAAATTCGAACATCTGCCTGCGATGACGTCACACGCATTTAATGTAATGCGGATAGCGTTAGAGCCATTCTTTTGTTGGGAGGAGGGGGGGGGGGGGGGGGGGGGGGGCTTGCCAATGGTGATTTTGGAGTACGATTTTCTTTTAAATACATTTTGTGGGGGAAATCTCATTATGCGTGCATTCTCTGTTGAAAACGAAATCAAAAGAATTTAGTCGAAAATTCGAATTTTATGCCTTTTTTGATGTCGGAACCTTTTAAATTGTTACAACGCAGGGGAAGTGTTTGCGGGCGGCGCGTGAGGGGCCACCTACCCGAAATTCTGTCCATGGTTTCGATCAGGTGGCGTACCCCTCTTCCTGCCCCTCCTCATCGTCATCCTCTCCTTCATCTACCTCGTCGAAGACGATGTCATCGTCAGGGTTTCGTCGATGTCGCGGTTGAAACCTTTACTGTCGCCATTGTACCGTATTACCGATGGAAGTATCCGGATATGCCGAGGCCTTACAAAGTAAGATGATAATTTCAAAAATGAATCCCAAACACTTACATTTTCTCGCACTGACATAGCAGCAGATTCAACCACAGTGATTACATAACCCGCTTTTGTTAGTGTGCGCTCAGTCAAAACAGTTGATAGTGGTTTAAAAAACATTGATTATTTCCATTATCAGTGATACCCAATATGATATATATACGCCTAGAGGTGACAGGAATTATGCGCTTATCAGTAACAGCAAGCGAACATTCCATAATTTTCTTCCCCTTTAAGTTCGTCATTGTACCGTTCATTTCAATTAAAGCTTATTCAATTTCGTCCGATACCACCTGCTGGTGCACAATGTTTTATTCAATTTTGTCACAGCGTATTATTTCGTTATTTCTCATTTAAATTCGTCAAGCTATAATTATACAAAGCGGTACTTGATACTGTCTTTATGTCAATATCCTCTCAGTATCATCCCTTGTCTATCATATGTGTATTGTGTGTCTATGTTTGCTTTATGTCTATGATTGTTTTGTGTCTCAAAAATTCATAAATTTGATTTTGTTTATTAACATTTATCATATCATTTTGAATAACATATGAGATGTATATCGTTATGTATATCAGTATGCACTTCACCACCCTCTCAGCATAAATGTATTGTATGTACGTTATATTCAATTCTGTCTTCAGCGTTTTATTTCGTAATTTCTCATTCAAATTCGTCAAGCTATAATAAGCGGTAATTGATACATTATGTCAATCTCCTCTCACCATCCTTTGTCTATGTTTGTTGAGTGTCTATGTTTGCTTTATGTCTATGATTGTTTTTTTGTGTCTCGGGTATTCATGAAATTTGATTCTATTTAACAGTTATCATATCATTTTGAATAACATATAAGATGTATATATTATATTTTATCACCTGACTTAGTAGGTACAGTACATGAGCTGCCATGTAATATTTTTGGATATAACATGGCACTGTTACATGGCAATCAGATGATAAAACAGTTGTTAACTTTGCTGTCAGGAAAATCATGGAATGTTCCCCTCGGGATTTAAAATGCTATTTCTCGGGACTTATTTACTCTTCCCTCAATAGCATTTAAAATCCCTCGGGAGTGGAACATTCCGTGCTTTTCCCTCCACCACCAGTTAACAACTGTATAATATCAGGCCCGTAGCCAGGAATTGTCAAGGGGGTGCAAAATTTACTAAGACGGGACCAAGACCGTTCCTATATGTACCATATGTTCAGCTCAGACACGAAGCCCTAGCTGTCAAAGAGCTTCTACGCAATACAAAGTTATTTTTCATTTGTTCTATGCTTGGTTCAACCAAAGGTGCCTCTGGTCATCGCAATCGTCTACCTACTCACTCTCCTGTTCATCGCGGCGATGTCCATCTACGCTGACCCGGTCAGAAAGGCGATCGGCCTGGCAATATCGTTCATCGCAGTGCCGGTCTACTTTGCGCTGGTACATCCCAAGTATCGGTTGAAGTGTTTGGATGGGATTTCAGGTAAACACTTAAGTTACGACTTAAAAAAATTAAAATGTTTATCCTATTCTTGAATGAGTTCCGTGGGATTTATTCTACTATTTATTTGTGTATATCTAAGGAAACCTCAATAAGTGCTTGAATGTGATTGCATGTTAAAAGTAAAATTACAAGCCCCTCAAATAAAAATGTTTGTTATGTTTCCTAATGATTTCCATGGGATTTATTTCGCTATATATATTTGTGTATATCCAAGGAAATGAGTGAAAGAAGTGAGTGTTTGAATCGGATTTCGTGTAAGTATATATTATAGTAAAATTACATTAAAAATAAAATAAAAATTCGTTCTATTTCCCAAATGAGTCCTTGACATGTACATTATTCCGCTTCTTGTTTGTGTATATACACCAACATAGATTTATAACCTTAATCAAAGTATAAAAGGGATCTAGTAACATTGTCAAAATCCACGAACTTTACTAAGAACGTTAATACATGTAGTTCTCTTATACCTTGTTGTATTCGTTGCAAGTATTTAAATGAGAAAATTGTTTGTTAGAGGGAAAATCATGGCATAATTATTATGAGCAAAATCATATTATATGGGCAAAAGCCTGTCTTTTTGGGCAAAACCATATCATATACGGGGAAAATAATTAGAAAACTTATATAATTTCTGGTCAACTGAGGCTAGTGATAAAGCCCTTTTTGTTGTTGTTGCTTGCCGGGTAATAACATGGAAACTAAGTTCTTCTGGCAAACCAATCAAAGCGCGCTCTGAAATAACTTTATTGTATTTCTGTGTGAAATAAATATCCATACCCCCTCATCGGCCAAATATTGCATATTATTCGCCCATATATTATTTCATGCTCTATGTTCTTATTCATCGCATGCAGGCAGAACAACACGGTTTCTTCAAAAGATCCTGTTTTGCGTGCATCAGGAGAAGAAGACGTTTTAGACCTAGACGTTAAATCGTTGCCTCCTGCGAAGAATGGATGGTGGCTGGCTGGTTGCACGGGGGGGGGGGGGGGGGGGGGGGGGGGGGGGGGGCTCGCACGCACTTCATGATTGGGGCACATTTTGTATATAATTTTGTTCACCAAGATTTCACCCTTATGTTGTTTTGGGGGCACTAGTTGGCTCGTTGGTTGTTTGTTTGTTTGTTTGTTTTGTCCGTCCGTCCATACGTACATACGTCCGTGCCGCGTACGTCTCGTTCTCGTTATCGCGATATCTCAAGAACCGGTTGACGGATTTCCACCAAGCTTGGTCCGTCTATGGGCCATTCTTTGAAAAGTGAAACTTTTTCGGAAAAATTGAAGTTTTATTTTTCTGTAGTTTTGTTCCATTTTTGGAATGATCCATGTGTAAAGTTTCATGAAATACATGATTTGAAGTTTAAAATGAAACTTTTTTACTCATTTGCATAAATTTACATATTTCAATATTTTTCTAATAATCATAATTCAGAAAATGATCAAGATATCAAAAGGATAATTAGCAAGCTTATTCTTCTCACTTTCCTGTACAGGTTGATACCAACTTTGTAAAAATTCAACCTTTCATTCTTTTCTAAACCCGATATTATAAAATTCCCATTTTTTCATTCATATTGTACATGTCACACACGTGACCACCCCAAATTGTCACACAGGTGACCAGACGTTGAAACATAATTAAGTACTATAAAAAACAACGGTTTGATATAATTCTCATTCATTGCTATTGTTGTACTTACAAATGTATAGTACTTCTCTGGTAATAAGATGAACATTATAGCTATTCATATTTTAAAGAATTTTCCAAATGAAATTTAGTTATGAAAAAAGCGCTCCGTGCGAAGTCACACACGTGACCCATGCCATTTGACCTCTGACATTGAGTTACGTAATCCTTATAAAATCTTTTGTGATAAGTTTGAAAGACTACAACATATTCAAGTCACATATGAAGTAAAAATCATTATAGTCTCATACTTACTGAAATATAAGCATCCCATTTCAAAATTTGTCATGTTTTGGGTCACACACGTGACCAAGAATGGCCCCTATGTATCGTGAGGAGTTAATGAACTGATTAGATTTTGGGGTCATGAGGTCAAAGTTCAAAGGTCACAGGGCTCAGTATATATGCATAAATAATTCATTTAAATTTCTAAGTTGTTATATGCATAGCAGGTACACATATGTGTAATGTTTTTATTCGGTTGGATCGATTATAATATTCTTGTCTATTGTAGTTTTTAAATTATTGTTATTTGGCTTCTTTATGCTTTTTCTATCATTTTTCTGTCAAGACACAATCACACCTGGGAACCAATTATTTTACAAGCTTTGCTTCCTTTTGGTTCCCCCATATTTCATGTTATGTTACAAACAAATTATTGATTGATTATGTAATATTTATTGTATATAAGTCTTCTTTGTATGTTATATTGTATTTCATTTATGAATGAATGGTTTGTTCAAATTCAAATTCAACTCAAAATGTATATAATATAACCATGGCGACTGCACATCTATGACTTTATGGGAAACTGTAGGCTATTACTATATTTTGGAAAATGTATTAGGTATTGCTAGCCATTATATACATATCAAATGTATATAGTACATGTATAGCGTTATTATATTGCAATCAACATGACTACATCTGTGACTTGAAACACTATAGGCTATTATTTCATTTTGGAAATTGTATTAGGTATTGCTAGCCATTACAGCTCACGCAGACATGATAATCATTTTGCATTCGCTCAAATGTTTCTTTTAATGGACAATTCCATATTAAAGTGGACACAATTTATAACACACACCGTATTTGGTTCTATTTAGACATGCATTTAATGAATTCTGGATTGTTG